>JACXIL010000059.1:0-220866 GCA_014737365.1 Bombus soroeensis | reverse complement strand
CTTCTGGGTGAACTAAACAACGGCGGAAAAAAATGTGAAATTAAAAATTTGGCGGGTTTAAAAGAAAAACGTGTTTCTTAGATAAAAGAAATAAACTTTAAGATGCTATAACAATTATTTAAATAAACTTTTTTCTGCCTTTGTTTAGTTCACTCAGAAGAAAAATATATAATAATTTAATCCTTTTTTGGTTTTTTGTCTGAGTCAAGAATTACAAGTTGAATTTTTCCCGCCGATTGAAAATTGCAGCCCATGAAATAGGCTTAGAAATCCGTTATAATTCTTTTTTTTACTTTAAACAAAATTTTTTCTATTCGTTAAATACATATAAAACCATACCTCAAAATTCAATAACTTCATCTCTTCCTTTCCCTTCCAAAAAAAATCACAAAAGAACGCTGTTTTAGAACAGTTTAATTCAGGACACCTCCTTAACCAGTTTCCTCGTTTTCTACAACTTGCCACACGTTTTTCAAATTTTTACTGCATATCATTCGATATGATAATATCAGTTATCAGGAAAATTCCGGATCGCTGGATGCTAACACCAGAAATATCGCACGAGTCAAAATGACTGGTTCAACAATTTTATACATGTGTCAACTCTCGTTTAGGGATCATGGTCCCAGATGAATTAAAAATACTAAAAATGTACTACATAACATGTAATTCCTTCCGTAAGAAAGTAATAAATCAATAAATATAAAAATATTCTATTATTAGGTATTTTTTAAAGACCAGTCATTTTCACTGGTTTTGGTAGAAATAGCTTCGTGTTAATTATCGGTAGTTCTAGTGTTAACATTGAAATAATTTATAAACTGGGCATCTTGAGATACAAATTTGAGTCTTGCTAAGCCTTGACTAGTTTGCGAATGTTGCTCGTTTTGAAAATCTTGAAAAATCTTTGATCGTGTGGTCGAAATCGACCAATTCTTTGCGTCGTTTTCTTCTTGCTGATCTTTCGATAAGATAAACCCTGTATACATAATTTCCATGCTCAAACTCTCGAGCTAAAACTCAAGAAACTTCAAAGACACAGGAACTGATCAGAATTTTCAAACGGATATCATAATCGTTACGCTAGACAAATTTTCAAAATTATGTTATAAGTATTGATATCTTTGATCAGTATAAACGATTAAAATTTGACAATATAAGAAAGATTAATTATGAAACTCGTATATTTTATTAAACAGAAAATCCAGCATGAAAATATATGAAACAGTGGATATTCTGTGTCTCGTATATTTTCATATCGTTCCTTTAATTAATAAAATATATACGTACGTTCATAATTAAATTGTTTCGTATCGATGAATTCTAATTACAAATACGAATATTAATACCGATTATCAGCAACGTTAACAACAATTAACGATAGCCGAACGTAACGAGAGTAAATCTTACGATAAGCAAACGAATTGTTTTTGGGCCATCGATTATGGTTATCGGTAACCAAAATGAAATTCAATTCGTCGATAGCAAAAAAAAAAAAATGCTAATCGTTCACAACTGTTATTCGCGATGGGAACAATTAAAAATTACTATCTTCCTCCTCTTCATCTTTGGAGAAATTCGCTTTTAATCTGTGGCTTGTTTCCAAAAAATGCCGAAAATGACTGTTATCTCGAGTGTCTGCTCGCAGAAGCTTCAAGATACGAATCAGGTTGCAAGTGATTGGATTTTATGGTCGTACACGTTGCACAGAAATTCCAAGTGTCGCAGATCCCATCGCTAGCTGTTGGTTACGCCGAATTTACACTGTTTCACTTTGCAGGAACATGGCTTTTATGCTGGTTTCATTAGCAAATTAGGAAAGAGCGTACGTGAAAGAGCGAAACAGCGAGACGATGCAAATTAAAAAAAAATTCTATTATCTTGTTCGTAATAAATCTCGCGCTCGAGAAATCGCGTGGAATGCAGCACCACATTCAAGTGCATCGAACTGTCGCGAGATCGCTTTCCACCGCTATTATTCCTCTCGAGTTCATTTCCCGACTTAATTCACCGACGCGCATCATTTGCCTACAGATGCAGCGAAAATTGAGCCGCACTTGGCAATCGATTTCTAGCGTGTCGAACGATTTTGTTGCGCAACGCGAGTGCGTAAACACAAAGTAGGAAATTATGGCAGAGACCTTGTTCTCGTGAAATGGTTAAACACGCGGAGAGTCGTGCGATCGGGAAACACGACGATTACGTTACAACAAATCTTTCCGCGTAAGATGCAATCGATTAAGCTGTTTCGTTTCTTTCCCAGCGCATTTTTCTTATTGAAATTAATCTTGTCAGCAAATGATCCTGCGGCGGTCTACTTTATATATTTTAAATATCTGTCACAGCTAATGAGAATTCTAACGTAAATATAGCGTAAGCCAAAAACCATGAACTCCGATAAATGATAATAATAATAATAATAAAGATATTAACACTGACTACCACGTCGAAATCACACGTTTCGCTCAGGACGTCACGGGAGTATTTTTATTATTCAAAGCATATAATGGCAAAATAATGATAAATTGATGATGTAAGACAACATTCCTCCCCAATGGACCGTTTAACTTATTGGTGGTCACGGGTGACTACCGTGGCGCCTTGGTAATAATTGATAGCGACATATTATAACAAGGCTTCGTTTATTTCAACAAACCATTCGCATTCGTTATTTCATCGTAAGCAAAACGTGCAGAACATATTGTTGGAACGTGTAGAAGATATTAGTAAACAGTATTAGGATTATTTTTATAATTTCGACGAAACATTCGGCTGAAATGGTAGAGGTCCGCAAAAAAATTACTAATTAGTTTGTGATAAACCAATGGTAGTGTAGATTACAAGAGAGGAAAACGTGCTGTAGATTTATCAGATCAAATGATAGCATATTCTACACCACACGGAAGAACCCTCAAGTGGTATTATAAAATTAGCTTTAGAGTTATTGTTAAATACATGAATTTCAAACGCGATGATACTCTATAAACAAGCAACAAAATAAAAAATCAAGGTATCAGATTTTAGAATGGCACTCACAATGCACCTTACATAGGAAAGGCCCATTCACCAGGGCCGTCAAATATACTTATTCGACAAAGTTTACGACACAAAATGCAGAAGAAAGAAAGGCAAACGTACCTGGCACGAAAGAGTGGTATAAGAAAAATGTTAAACAATTAGGATCAAAATTGCTAAGGATTGGACCAAAAAGGTGACCACCTGATTGTCCAGATTGTATTGATGAGCCACATTTATGTTTAGTGTTTTGACACAGTGCACCGTTAGATGCAAGATTTCTTCTCATTTTTTTTATTGATGTTCTAATAATAATGTTTAATTGTTCAATGGGGCACTTTTCATTTCAAAGTATCTTCTATTTATCGGTTATATTTAAAATGCCCTAACTGTCAATTTTCATTCAATTTTTACAATTATAAGAAGTCAAGCGCTCCGGTCACCAATGTCCACCGTGGCAGTCAAAGTGTTAATCCTAGTAAGATAATAAGACAAACATGATTTATCTAAAGATAGACTCTTCGTTTGTCTGTGTGCAATTTCATAGCGTCAACATACCCGAACATATCGTCTGGCTGGAAAATGCGGCAACTGGTCTCTCTGTTTATGCTATCGTTATATAAATTTGATCGTATACTTTGAACGTTCTCAAAAATATTTTCTATTCTGACAGACAGAAATCGTATGGACAAAAATGTTGACGAATATTCTATACGGTTGTATACTGTACAGAGAATCTATAGCGCGAGTTATTATTTTAACAAACACTGCAACAACATTTGTTTTCGATGTTACTCCATATCTATAACTGCTTCGAAATACACGATTATTTTTACATAAACCCACGAATATACCTTTGCAAACATACAAAATCAATTTTCCGAAAAACAAATTTCAACGTGAAAAAATTGTATTTCACGTTGCTGGTTCAATTTTCCCCCTACGACCGTCTTTTTTCCTAGTCGTATGGCCAGTTACAACATATGCAACCAATGTACATGACCGATTTTGCCGATAGAAAGCGAGACGCAGTGTGCAGGCGGAAACGCAGAGGGAAAGGTGACGATGGTAAAAAGAATCGGTGGCGCCGACAGGTTCTTCGGTTGCTTACAAATCGAGTTTACTTCTCGGCGATCGCGGAACAAGTCAAATCGCGTAAGAACGTGTCTCGTTCGTGTAATTCCTCTGGTCTGTAAACGACGCTCCGACCAAGCCACAAATCTCTGAACGGATCCGATTTCCATTGATTAACGATCACTTTCTTCCTTCCGCAGTACGTTCACTACAAGACGCAGCTGCCGGACATGAAGGAGTTCACGTTGTGCATGTGGACCAAATTCTACAATCACAGCAACGACCATCCTTTGTTTTCGTACGCAGGTGAGAGACACGCCGCCAGTTTCCTTTCCCTTTCACCTTTTCCTTTTTTGCTTCGAAGAGGCCGGACGAGCGAAAAGGCGAAAGTTCCACCTCGCACTTTTCGTGGAAACTGAATCACCACTTTCCTTTTGCTCGGAATATTCCACGCAGCTGCACCGTCTCATCTATCGCTATTTTCGCTCCGTTCATCCAATTGCCTACCTACTTTAACCCTCTGATCACCACGATGTCGATTCTTTGTTTTAATTAATCATAACATTAATTAATCCTTATCATCCCTAGAACACTTTCAATCCAAGGTATCTTTCTCTTTCGTATCTTGCTCTTTTCTTTGTTGTTCTTCTCTTTCGTGTACAGTATATGTCCTGTTCAATTGAGAGCGATCGAACGTCTGCAAAAATACGATTGATAAAATACGAGAAAACGTGAGCAAATTTCAAAACGGCTACCTCCATTCCTCGTTGCGTATTGCTGTAGCTGACGTCTTCGAGACAATGTAAACTCGCGTGTTTCACGCGAGATCGATGCAATGACCTGTTGGGTTGGCAACTAAATGACTGCGGATTTTATCATTACGTGGTTTGGCAAAATCCGCAACCACTTAGTTGCCAACCTAATAGAAGCGACTGTTCGCGGCTCACCGACTATTTTGGAAACGTTAAAAAACAGCGATTTCGTTCCTCGTCGCCATGCCGGTCGTGCACCGTGAAAAACGTCTTAATATCGGTGTCACATTGAATTTGAAAGTTCGTATCTCGATAACGTAAAGTGCAAAGGACACGAGTTTCCGGTGTTTTTAAAACGTCGCTTAAATATAATAATATAATATAATAATATAAAATATGTAATGAGAAGTAGAGGTATCCGTTCGAAAATGTTTAATCGCAGGGTCAAGTGGATGAAAACACGATGTCTGCCCTGGATATCACACGGCTTCTCTCTGAAACATTTTTTCGTATCTTTCCAGACGTTTGAACGCCTCCTGTTGAACAGGAACGCTGCATATTTGCGCGCGTTATTTATTTTTCCTCGCATCGCGCGTATCTTTGTTTATATAGTGATAGCAATAATAATAATAATAATAATAATAATAATAATAATAATAATAATAATAATATTCGAGGAGAATCATGCAACGGTTGAACCTGGAATTCCGGAAAAACTGTCACAATGTGTTTCGCAAGCGGATTCGAGGCGAATGTTCTGGCGAATCGCGCGTAAATACGACATAAGCACGCCGCGATCGTGTGGAACGTCCGTTCCCGAGGCAACGTTTAATTTGCCACAGTTAAAACAGTCAGGTCAGACTATCCGTTCTACTATTCATTTTTCGTTCCTTTAACCATCCCTAAAAGAATTTTTCTTAGAGAGTACAAAATACAAAATTGTAAATTTTATTCTTCAAATCATAAATGTAAAGAATGGCAACTAAGTGATTGCGGATATTGTCATTAGATGGTATCGACAAAATCCGCAATCACTTAGTTGCCAATATGATATGGACTGTAATACGCTAAACTTAAAAAGTATAATTTGCACATTTAATAAGTATATTGCATGGATATCTACCCGTTTATGAGAAAGGGAATAGTCGAAATGCAGCTCGAGACACCTAAAATTCTAACGAGGCGTTGTTCTATTGAACCTAAAGTATCGTAGAAACACGATCATGAAAAACATAGATGAACCTGACGAAGGCAACTTTCTCGTTTCGAATGATCATAAAACGTCGAAACGAATGTACAAATTGCAAAAATTCGCGCGTTGTCTTCTAAAGGAAATTCGATATTTATTCAGTGGAAATTGAATGAATTTTGTGAATTATTGGATTGGGAACTAAGTGATTGCGGATTTTGTCATTACCACCTAATGGTACAACTGCGAAAATTGGAAAACTTCATTTCTAAAATTTTTAGCAACAAGGGTTGATCCGTAGCACGATACGCCTATAACTTCAAATACATCTTCAAGCACTTGATTTTCTTCTCCTCATTTTGGATTTTTAATTTTTCCCACTCCGTCTCATACTCTGATATCCAATCTGTGGCTTTTTGTGTTCCATCAAATTGTTTTAAGCTGGTTTGTTTCTTCTTTTTCGTAATTCCACATTTTTCCTTAATAAGTTATGAAGTGGTTCCAGAAGTTTGTAGACATTTTCTATAAATTTATAATAAAAATTAATTTTCCCCAGCAATTGTCTTACATTTTTTTTGTTCTTTGGGCGTCCAATTTCGCGTATTGCTCTGAGCTTATCTCTTTCTGGTCGCACACAGTTTTTTCTATAATGTGACCAAGATATTTTACTGAACTTTTTGCAAAATTGGTATTATCACCTATTGAGAAAATCCGCAATCACTTAGTTGGCAGTCCAATAATAACAGTAAAACGTGTTTATCCTTGCAACTTCCCCATCAAATTTTCCATAAACCATCCTAATTTTATACCCTAAGCCTCTGTATAGAATTCTCATTAAAATTTGACACGGTGTAGAAGTTTGCCACTTTTTCCCAAACCTGCTTCGAAGACGCAGAAATGCGCAGAAAGCGTACGCTAACGGAATCCACTCGACTTTCAAGTGGGAGATCAACCGCGTGGCATCCTCTCCTGGGTCGCTAACACCGCCAGGAGTTCCTACTACATGATGAACATCGACGGGCACAACTTGTACAGATTGAATTATCCGCTCCGTCTGAACAAGTGGTATCACAGCTGCCAAAGCTGGAATGGTCGTACAGGAGAATGGCAGATCTGGGTCAACGACGAGCGCGTAGGTCGCGGCTTCAACAACAGGGTAAGCGAGCTTGCCGTACTTTTCATCCAACTCTCGAGCCATCGACGAAAAAATTCGCGCCCGTGAAAGTGCACCGTTACCAATGCCCGTGGAAAATTCAAGCGCATTGCACGCGAGTAAAACGCGTCACTTATTTTCCCACGTCCAATAACCTGCAGCTGATCGTTCGGTGATATCTAGTCGGTAATTAGGCAAGTTCGAGTATATCTACTTGGCAAATTTTCACGATCGATTTTCTCGAAGATGAAACCTCGGCCGGGAAGATTCCATTGTGCGTTCCATCGATTTCTTATTTTTTAATTTCTTTACAAGGAAGCTTTGCACGTGCTTGTGCATAACCAGACCAGATTCTAACGCCACAAAAAGACATACGCAAATATCAGGACACTTGCGTATTTGCGGATCTGGTACTCTAGTTTCTTTTATAAATTTGCCGTGTTGTTCCATGGTATTGACGTTATCAAAGACAAATGATCGGACGAATAATATCGATACAATTATTGTAAAGTTCGATAGGCGAACACGTATCAACATATTATAAATAGATTGTGTTACGCCCCGAAGCTTACTATAGGCCGTGTTCCTAACCGACTCCCTTGGTACTACAGTGTCTCAGACAGATCGTCTTACATACCTGGTGAGATACACACAATGTAGCGATAAGCGCATAGTTGTCGTCAAGCAGAGAATTCTAAAAAACATCGGTCCGTTATTTTGCCTAAACAAAAAAGGTGGCATACGTGATCATAGGCGCGAAAGGTTGCGAGACCCGAGCGTGGTGAGGATCGTCTCCAAGAGAAGACAAAGTAAAAAATCGAAGGGCAGTCAGTATCATACGAGAATTCAAACCGAATGCATCGAGAGGTTCAGAGAAATAAAATCAAGATCGCTTCGTCAAACGAATACGTCGAGAAATATTATAGAGTCGAGTCGAATTATAATAATAAATTAGTTGTATCATCGTTAAATCATTTGTAACGTGTTAATTATAATGTTGAATATTGCTAAAAATAGTAGCTTATATTAACCCTGTTAATTCAGTGTTACAATCATTTGAACTATCTCCGTTATCCTAATCGAAACAGGGGAACTAGCGAGATTTACGCCTCTCGCTGTCGCGTTTCCTCGCGAACGGTCGTAACAGATTGTACTATGGAAACAAAATATTTATCATCTCGACATCTTTGTACCCTATACGTACACCTACACGTTTCAGCTTACCTATCGTTACAACAATTTTATCGTGTTATTATTTGTACATAATATCGCTCGATATAGTCCAAAATAACGTCGGTACAATGTAGAAGAAGGTAATAAATTCTCAAGATGTTCGTACGGAATTCGCAAACACGTAAGTGTCGGGATATTTATGAACTTGCATGTACATGAAATTTCTATAGTATAATGCACTTTTACGTTACGAAGGCAAGACACGCGCGCGATTTCTATGAGCGAGCAATGCCAGGGTCTGGCTGGCTGTGTGTTTATAGTTTTCGCCATGAATTCTCGAAAGTGGATCATGCAGGCGGTATATCGTGACTCGAAACTCGAGTAGAAAGCGATCTTCGGCAGCGGTACTCTTCCACCGGAGGAAATCGCGTCCGGTTCTAGGTCGATTCCACGCTGCTAGCCATTTCTCCTTGGCATTCGTACGAATTCTCTTGCGTAATTTTTCTCTCTTCGCTGGTCTCCTTCAACGCGATGCAAATCGCGCGAAGAATTTTCCCAGACGAGTGCGAATTTCCGCGAGTTACCGTGCGCTCGCTATCTTCCTCTCTCTTCGCCTCGTCAACGCGATTCTATTTCACGCGAAAGTCGTTTCACGCTATCGTTCAAAAGTATCCAGATAGTCAGGTTGACTAACAGGAAATGTACGGAAAATATTTCAAAATTTCCTACACTTTTACGTGTACCTGCCTATATTACAAATCGTCGAAAATATACAACGCAGAAATATTTCTGCAGATTCTACGATACCGTACACGGCCTCGATTTTCTCCGTACGAGTCTACCCAGATATCCGAACCCATTCGGCAGGAAACTCTGTTATTCGTTCCGGTGAATATCGAGGAAGGAACGGGCGGCGGCTTCGCTCGAAGCGATAAGCGGATAAGCATAATCGAAGTAGAAAATGCGCGGTGAAAGGAATTTTACTTCGCCTCGAGATATAGAAGGTTTTGCATTTCGTATTTTCCGTGCGCATTCGCCACCGATCAAATACAGCGATAGTGAAACGTGAATAGACGCTTTACAGATTTACCATTTTCGCGTTATTTATTCCATCCCCACCGATTTTCCACTTGTCCAACGTACGTATAGAAGCTTCTGAAACAACTGCCTCTATACGAGTTTGTCGGGATATATTGGCTTGGCAACTAAGTGATTGCGGATTTCGTCAATACCACCTATGGACAAAATCCGCAATCACTTAGTTGCCAACCCAACATCATAGGAATCCACCTATTTCTCTATTCTTCTCGTCTATGACTCTTGTTCAGTCGATAGGAGCTGGCAAGTTCGTTCAAGAAAATTCCACGAAACGTGGAATATTTTCTCTTAGACGCACGATAACGTTGCAAACTTGTATCGAACACGAGAATGTGCGTTACATGACGCGTGTCCCTGCTGAGTTCGCGTAGGTGGATCGGCGCTCAGCTTAAGATCAGTTAATCGGATGCTGGGAAAATTTCGTTTGAACAAATGCAATTGATAGAACCTGTATCTGTACTCGCTTTTGACTGTGTCAGTGTAGATTAAAGCGCGCTGAATAACGGAAATATCTTCAGTGCAGCAAGAAAGTGGACGTGACAAAAAACTATCCATCTCGTGATGCGCTTAAACGCAGAGTGTATAATGGCAATTCGCGACTCGTTTGTCAAATGCAAATTAAAACCGCTGCTCTCCGACGTAACGCGCGATTAACAAACAGATCCTGCAGCTAATTCAGCGTGGCCTTAATTTGCTCGCTTGTCTTTCTTCTCGACTCGTTAGTTGGTCGGCCACGTCATCAAAGGGGGTGGAATTGCGATCACTGGACAGGAGCAACGACAGCTGGGCGGCGGCTTTTTGGAAGGCGATGGCGCTCCTCCAGGTGAGAATTCGCAAATCGTCGTAAAACCAAGGCAACTATGTCTGTAGTGCTATGTTATTTGCCGTGTATACACCGCAAATTTTTATTCATTTACTCTACCCTGCACAACATCTATCGCATACTAAAATCAAACACGAAAATTGTATCAATGAGCTTCGTGAAGAAGAGTGTTTTACACATTTGCTGTAATTTGAGAGTGTAGAGATACTTTTACTTACAACAGTGTACATTATACCACGTTTTGAAAATGTTGAAATATCAGTGCCAAAGCGTTTCATCGACTTTCCTCGTACACAGCGATAATATGCGTTACATTCCTAAGCTTGTTCTAACTAAACACATTTGCTCAGGATCCGGCGGTCTTCTGGGTGAAATAACAATGGTGCAGCTGTACGAGGTCGCGCTGACGGCCGGCAAAGCCCACAAGGATCACAAACACCATCACGGCCATCACTACGAGCACGACACCACCAACAACACGCCCAGACCTACGCGTCCTCCCGTAACAGGCCGGCCCCTTCCGCAACATCCCTACCTCACTGGTGGACAAATCAATCATCAGGTTTGACCCACGTCACGGTATACAGTAGCGCTCGCTTTATTTGCCACGGAAATTCCGATACAGCTGCATCGCCTAAATTTAAGCGACTGTTGCTAGATTCGTTCAATTTCCTCGCTCGATGCACTCGAAATTATCGTTGCTCCCGCGTTAAAATCCAATCTACGGAAATTTAAGCTTCAAAGAGCATCGCAGAACACGCTGACCTCGTTCAATTTCAGGTAAAAATCAATCCAGGGTCGCCGCTGCAAATCGTTCAGGGAGGCGTCACTCTGAGGCATCCTGCGGTGATTCCCCGCAAGCCATCGCCTCAACCCTTTCCTCCCGCGAACCCCAATTCCGTCTCCGCAGCGTTCCCTCTGCAATCCAGCCAGTTCTTCGGCAACCTACGCTCTAGCGTTAATTTGCCTCCGGCGAGCGAAATAACCGACGTGGGAGTCAGCTCGTATCACAATCTCTTTAAGAGAGAGAAGAATTCGTCGGCTATTGAAGCCGGGAGAAACGAGTCGGACTCGAGCGCGGAGGAAGCGTCCAGCATGGTGAAGAGGCAGATCGAGGAAGAGACGGTTTCAGAGGGAAAACCTTCCGATGGGAAGGTAAGAGTCCATTGGAACGCACATTAGAATTATTATTATAATTAGAATACGTACGAGCGATATGATTTTGGATGAAGTGGTCGGCGAAAGTGGCTGAGCACTTGCTATGGCGAAATTACGAGAGTATTTCATCGCGGGAAATTTATGAAATTTCGTTGCTCGCGCAAGGAAACGCGACCACAGGCTGTTTGTACAGGGTGTTTCGCGAATATTTTCTCTGGCCACTGCATCTCGGTAGCTTTCCATGGCAACGAGCTACGATTTTCATGGAACTCAGGCTGTGACGTTTGTCTTTTTCGATTCTCCGTATTAAAAACGATTGTAAATTAGAAACATTCATAGTTTGAACGCTGTAAGGAAATACAGGGTCGACTAAGCACTGGGAAGATCATCGAAAACGCTGAATTTTGTTTTCAGGTAACGTTCGTACCAAGAGAAGACGCGGAGTCTGCGAAAGACAGGAAGCTAGAAAAACGCGACTCGACGAAAAAGAAACGAGGCTTGGTGCAACTGGGCGACGGTCTGATCGTCGACGACGGTTACCTCAGTCAAGGCCTAGACAACGATTATTTCGCAGGCCTGACCAACTTCGGTCTGCAACTACCAAAATACGAGAACAAGGACGACGAAAGGGAACCAGCAGAAGGTGAAGTCAGAACCATCATGGACGTCTGCGACGGTTGTAGCGAGGAACCTTTCGCCAAAGCTCTCGTCTTTGGTTGGAGGTCGGTGCCTAAGAAACTGTACTCCGGCGCGGTGCACATCCCAGCCGCGTCAATGTGCAAAGCGTTTTAAACACTTTCACGATGGAGCATTTCGTCCGATAGTTTCTTATTCCCTTTGAACATACGTTTTTCCAATATTTCGCCACGTCTCTATTTTTTCTCCACGTTCCGCGCGTTTCATTTTGCGATCATTTTTCCGCCGTTCGTACGCCGTTGCAATCGCCGACGTTTCACGCCATCAAAGTGTCAGCAAGGCGTTTTCGACGGAAACAGGAGACGAGACTCGGCGAACTCGGGTCCGCTGGGGTCCATTCGCAGCATCAACCACGAGTCGGCCAGAGATTTATGGTTATCGCGTCTCGGTAGCCGACCGCTATCGCTGACACAGGATCTCTTCTACGTGCCGTGAACCCGAGGCCAACGGATCTCGAACGCGTTAGCTCGATTACGCGATTACAAGCGTTGCGGATAGAAACGATAGCCGCGGGCGGATATTGATTACACAGAGTCACTCCGATCGCATTCGGAGACGTATTTATTATTAAGGGAATTCATCGCGAAGCTAAAACTAAGCTAAGCTAAACGTAAAAATGTAGGGAGCAGGTGTAAGTGGCGGTGCCGCTGCAGACTATTCGGCTGACCGAGTTGCTTAGCGGCTTTGTTTATCCTTCGTCTGACTCAACAGTCGACCGAATAGTCGGCTACACAGCCACCCAAATCTGCTCGCTACGTTTTTACCCTAAGTTATGCTCCGCTGGATCTCCGATAGCAGCACCGTCGTTGGGTTAATTCTTGACGCGGGCTCGTGTCTAGGTTAGTTAGAGTTGTAAGTTGCGGCTGACGTTTAGCGCGTCGTTGATCGGAGAAATCGTCGATCGTAGAAACACATCTGGTGTGAACCAAATGTTGTCCATCGGCCACATACTCGGAAGTATTTAAAGAGAGATACAATTAAAATCAACGTGTGAAGTTGTTAGAGTTTAAGATGAATAAAGCGTTCATTGTAGAACCTGTGTTTATCATTCGCCGTTTGTCGCGTTAGAGCTTCTTCTTCTATCAGAATCGTCGAATACCATATACGGAATTTAAAAGTGAATTTTCAACTCGATCGACGTCGTGATGGATCGTTGCCTAATGCGAATACGTATAAAGTTTAAGCGTCGGTGTTACGGAAATCGATAGTGCCAGAAGCTTTTGCGTGTTCCCGAAGAGGAACGACGAAGCGAAACTATACATTTTGCAAACGTTCCAAAGCTGATTACCTTGCTTTTGTGAATATGCTGATGTTGATATTCGCTGTCGAATTCCGGCTCGCTGAAATAGCTCTGGTCTTCCCAGTGAGGAGGTAGTCCTGTTCCTGTTCCCGGTATCCCCGAAGGTCCTGGCATCCCTGTCACACCGTCAGTGCTCTCGAACAGTCGCAAGACGCTGCGGTCTCGGATGTCTCTCAGATGCGATCTGAAATCCAGACGAGAACCTTTCGATACGGCTATCGTGGTCTTAGGGTACGGAAATTCTCGATCGACGTGCGGAAAAGCGAACACTTGTCTGCTACAGTTCTCCGTTATGAACAATTGAGGAAGATCTGAATTTGGTCTGTGAAATCGTACGTAGAATGTAAGCAATGAAAATTTCATGATAAATGTGAAAATTCATCACCGATGCAAAGATCGGATATGCAAAGATAATGCAAAAATAATCGTATTATACGTAATTGATAAGATTTTTATTACGTTTAACGTAGAATATATAGATTGTTCGTGTTTGCCAGACTAATGAAACAACAAAACATTGATGGGTTGTTATAATTTCTTTGACACCATCGAAACCAATTTGGACATTGAATCTCGTTACAAATGCGGCTAATATCCCATTACAAATATTACCTTTGATCTTTCTTTTTTCCAAATTCAATCGTCCTCGTGTGTCTACACCAGAGACATAAATACGTACCGCGAAAATGAAAATCAAGAGATTTCAATGTTCTTGTTGAAATATCTTTGACAGTATCGAATAAGCGCAGCTACAGACGGATCGACTAGGTTTAAGTGGTCGACTAGAGAGTAGATTTTGGTAAATTGCTTCGTACAGATGGAAATTTGACGAACTAGCTTGTTGGTCGATTAAAAGAGGTCTGAAACTGACAAGAAACGTCAGACGGTTAAAGAATATAAAAAGTCGAATTCGGTGGTCGTCGACTGAAAGCTACTAGACTTTACTAAGCTACGCGATCAAGCGTTTGTGTTCGTACGCGAGAAACTTAGATTCGTTGCCGGTCGACCATTCGATCGATGAAATTTGCATTTACACGAAACGACCTGGTGAAGTCGATCCTTCTATAGTCGCTCTGAGCGATATGTACAGTCAAGTACCTGAGATCTTCGAGTTCGTAGAACATGTCCTTGTTGCTATCGTGTATGTAAACCTTGACGTGAGGACTGTCTAGATATTCCATAGTGAGTTGTTTGGGAAAACTTCTGACGAAGAGAGCCTTAACGGTGTCTATGCTAGTGATTTCGTTGGGTAGGAGCGCCCGCTTCGTCTCGTTTCTATACTGCAGGAACACTAGACCTAAGGAATCGTCCACAGAAACGCATCGTTTCGTCAGGAATGTCCGACAAGGGCATCGAGCAGCGAGGCAGCAACAAGACGCTCCTAATTCTATCGCGGGTCGATCGTTACCTAGTGGTCGCTCCAGAGTTTTGCTGGGGGTCCGTACGACGGGGAGGCTGCTTCTTTGCTTACCACCCCGTCGAAATCCAGTGCTCGATGTCTCCACCTCGGACATGATGCCCGGGTCGTCATCGAATAACATCGTCGAAGAGGGAGGTGGGTACCCGCGCGGAAGAGGCGACTGAAACAACCAAATGAAATCTGTCAGATCACCAAAGCATTGTCCTTTCTCTGCTTTTGCCTGTGTTTCGTCCGCGTGTTTCATTTTTCTTTTTTCTTTTTCTTTTTTCTTTTTTTTTTTTTTTTTTTTATATGAAACGATCGTTCGAATCCAACGCGCATCAATAGAGAAAAAAAAGCAAAAGAAAGAAAAAGTCGTGTGTGAACGACGATACGATAGTGAAAAAACGATGTAAAAACGGACGCATGCTATCGTGCGATTCGAAACGATATAAAGAGAAAAGGGAGAAACGTGTATGAAAAAGAGAGGAAAAAGAAGAATTACCTTTCTCTGGCGAGACTTGGTCCCCATCTGTTAGGCGGCGGCAGGTACACGGAAACACACACACACAAGTAAACCAGTTAGACGTATATATGCATGGAGCAGAAAAGGAGGTTGGCTGGAAATGTACTGTGAAAAGGTAAGAGCGAAACAATGCGATCGCGATCGCGATCGCGATCGATCGATCGTCTGTCGTTGGTCGTTGCTTGAGTTTCCAGGCTGCACGCAACTGGTCCTGTAAAAATCTCTCACGATCGCCAACATTTCCCATGCGCTCTTTTCGTCTTCGTTCGAAGACGTTTCACAAAGTTGCAGATCGTTTTACGTCGTTTTCAAAGACGAAATGGGTGACGCGGTTCGAGTGGACGGATAAAAGGGATCGGAGGTGAGTAAAAATCGAAAATATCGAGGGAAAGATACGAGCAGGAAGACATGACGGTGCACGACAACGTGAAACGATTAGGTGCCACGTGTACGCCACCAAGATAGGTGGTGTGTAAACGATTAAGGATATAGACGACTCGTAGGGGCTAACGACTGCCGGCTGTTCTGTTTCCCCGAACTCGTTTTATTTTCTTTCTTTTTTCCCTCTTTCTTCTCGTTTTCCCTCGCCCGGCTTTGGCTCGAACCAGGACAAACAAAAGCGCGAAAAGGGCACGGTCAAAAATAAACGAAACTCGGCGTGTGTGTATATGTACATGCTGTTTGAACGTTGAACACGATCGGGGCAACGCGAGACGAGAAACGAGGACGGCGTAGGTGGATACGGAGCTTAATTAACCTCTTCCCTTCGTTACGCTCGGCTCTTGACCTCGGAATATATCCGCTAAAGTTGTTGGCCAGATACTTTGCACAAGATCGTCGCTTACGTAATCGCAGCACGCGAACCGCTAATTCCTATCGAGCATCGAAAAGAAGCGTAAAGCGGAGGTACACAAACGCCCGTGTAACACCTTCGCTTCTAAAAAATCTAGCTATTTTGTATAAACAATTACCGCCGTAAATATCGTGATAAATAAAATGGCGTAGAAAAAAGCGTCGATGTAAGTAAACTTTCTTTGGCAAAATTCAAACTACTCCGTTGCGTGAAAATTTCTCGGGGCACCGGCAATTTTCGTAGCCCCTGCGCGTCAATCAAGTCGGAGAGAAGATAAAAAATATCAGAGAAACATAGAAAAAAAATTGGAGAAGACTCTGGGTGTCGTCAGCGATCCCATAAGGAAAGCATCCACGGGAAGGAGGGTGTTTGAGGGGAACGTACGTCGGAGTAGAAAATACTCGAAAAAAGTGTAAACGAGAGCACAAACGATAAAAGTCAATGTGTATTTACATGTTGCGGGAGCAAAGATTCACCTCGAGATCCATGGTGGTATGACGCGTCGGCGGCGTACCGTATTGGCCGTGTGGCGGCGGCAGATGATGGGGATGAAGGGGGTGTAGCTGCTGTGCCGCGTTGAACTGCTGATGATGTAGGGACGGTTGGTGATCGCCGCCGAGGGTGTGCCTCCTCGGCTCGTCCCTCGATCGGCCACCACCCCCTGAACCGCTTCTGCCCCCCGAGCCTCCGCCGACGCTTCCGCCACCTCCAACCCCCAACACACTTCCACCTCCGCCCCCGCCCCCTCCGACTCCACTACCCACGCCGCCGCCACTGCCGCCTCGCCGACCAGTTGCAACCTCGTTCGAGCCCGCCTCACCCTCCCCCCTGCCGGACCCACCTGAAACACGATGCAAAATCACCCTTTAGTCGATGCTCACTTTTATACAATATGCATCCTCACTTTTATGCGATACAGTGAAAATGTTTATCCGTACGTTCTATAGAATTTACATATATATACAAAACTAAAGTAAAAATGTCGGTTGGCGGGTAGTTTGAATTTTATAGAATTTATATATATATATATATTTATAATTTACTTTATATTTTATAATTTATAATTCAATTTATAATACATTTATAACTCCACACATATAAAAATTCAAACTACCCGCCAACCGACATTTTTACTTTTGTGTTGTTTTACCGACAGTCATTTGCTGAATAGAAAGATCGCAAAAAGGAACGATAATTTAGAACCTAGAAAATCGATACCAGATTTTCCAGGTAAAATTTATAGTAGATTTGTCATTAACCGTTTGAGTCGCAAGTAACGCGATCGCGCTGTTTAGATTTTGTGTCGAAAAGTCGCAGTACATTTGAACGCTACGGAAGACTATTTTGTATTTCATTGTTATCTTTTCAGTAATTTTTATTGAACGAAACTTGAAATATTTAGAAACTAATAGTATGCATATATAATAATATAGATGTATTTCATAAAAATAAGAAATATGAGGAGCGCTATTGCGCCGTTTGTTTCTCTTCGCAATCAATTAAGACCCCTGGCACTCAAACGCTTAACTGTTATTGTATTTAATTTAACTATTCCTAAAATAAACTCGATTTTCCAGGATCTATCGCCTGATTTATCCTAAGGATTTACGTTACTACATTTTATACGTGTAACAACGATATAACTCGAAATTTGTAGTTTTTCAGTTATTGATACAGAAAGGACAAATGTTGTATTCAGATATGTGTAATTTTATGTGCTACACTGGATTAGCCGCGTAGTAGTGACACACATATATGAGTATGAGTGTGTGTGGAAGTATGTGCGTGCGCAACGTCTCATAAAACAGAAGAATGCAACTGTTTTGTACGTATAGTGGTGAAGATGGTGAGACAAAAAAAGTGCTGCGGCGCGTGCAATGTGTATCTAGGAATATCTTGTAAATCACATATTAAATAAATCTGAAACTATTTTAATATCATTTCTACGTGTAATGTGAATGTTGCTATACATTTATTTCGGCGACTGAGATCCACAATTCTCAACATGTTGCTTGCGATCTATCGGCTTCGTTTCTTTTTTCGTAACGAGATTCAAGTTTGAACGATGACCATTAATTTAATATCAATTTAGTCGATGTGATCTGATATCGTCGATGTAGGGTATGAAACGATCATTTTTGGAATTAGCTGGTCGTTTTTTCGCCGGTCTGGCACAGACTATCGCTTAGTGCGCTCGTCACAAAACTACGTTAACTATAAAAGAGCTTGTCTTGCTCTTCGAAAGATCGGAAAAACGAATTGGAAACGTTTGCTTCTCTCGGAAGACCGTATATTTCTGTGCCGATGGAATAACGAAGATAGCAAAAAGGTGGCGAAAACGCGTAAAGGAAAACGAACGCATCCTTCGGTTTGGCTGTAAAAATGGAATGAGATTTCCGTGCAACGTTTCTCGTGTGTATGGGCAGAATGCTACAGGCGAGCTTGAACGATTCACCACGCGAGGGCAGCTGCGTCGCTATCGCAAACTCGTGTTCGCTAAAATCGCGATATTTTGCGTCATTGTTGCGCCAAATGAGCGATATACTTTTCAAATATATGTACACGGCAACGTTCAAAAAGCTCAAAATAGACACGTTGCCTATTTCCCGATCTTCTTCTAAATTCATAGCAAAGCTTCTAAGCTATTCGACTGGATCTTTCTCTTGTTTGTATCCGTAGAACATCCTAACAAAGTTTAACCGGAAGAATATGGAGATCGCCTTGTATATTTTGCTCGGCCTCCCGCATGAATGCACTGCCGAGGGAGCGACAAACCAACGGATAAAGTGGCGCGTGTCTTGTGGCGCCTGCTGCTCGCACGTGTCTCCCGTAACTATTTCCGGCCACTTCCGCGAACGCGTTATTCTCGGCCGAGTTTACCTACGATTTTCTGCCAAATAGGTCGGCTCCACGTTACACAGAAAACGACAAGTTTTCTGCTTAATCCGCTTAAGGTATTTGTAGCGTGAACGATATCCCTCAACGGTAAAACGCGCCGAGACTCGAAAGCCATATTCTTCGCGCAAACAAAATTTCTTGCCTGTGTGTACTCTTTATGCGCGCATGTTCACAAACAATTCAGATATGAAGAGAACGCCTTTGCCTTGTAATATATGGGATTTTAAATATATATATCATATATTTCACGATACTTTTATTTGAAAACGGGGAGGTTAGAGGGGGAATTTTTCTTTAAAAAACCACTTTTCTATCCACTTTACGCAATGTTTTAGTTTTTCAAGAAGCTAGTAGGAACAGTTTTTCTCCGTAATTAATCGAAAAATCACTTTGCAACGGCTTTGCCGCAGGGACTGCGTGTTAAAACTTTCAACTTTCAAGACGAATATCTCCATTTTGGTAAGTCACATATAGATATAGAAAATTTAAAAGAAATTGCACGAAAATCCATCTACGCTACGAATGCCTTCTAACTTCTACTTTCGTATCGGAGATGCCTGTTTCGCGTTTACGGTTCTGTCCATCAGTCGATCGTACACTTGGCCGCTCTCGACCAAATGATCGTCAGAACGTAATCGCAGAAAATGCAGTTCGATCAACGGCTATCGCTCGTGGCGCGATCTCCATCGATCGCCAGATTTCCAACATACTCCAGCGGAATAGCCTGCTAAATGGAAACTATTCGGCAAGTAGCGATCAACGCGTAATCTATGCGATCGCAATCCGAATGGCACGCGAGTCTGTCGAAGAAGCTGAACGACGAAACGTCTGTGAGTTTAATCGGGCCAGCGCGTTGGAAGCTCGCGAAGCAAATGTAGGTCGCAAACGGTTGTTCATCCGTTGCTCGCTCGTCGGCCCGCCTGTTCGACGTCGACGTCCAATTAACGGCGAGCTTCGCGAATTCTGGCACACCGGGGCAAACGTGTTTGCCTCTATCTTCGCCATCATATCTGGACGAATGGACACGCGCTATCGACACGAAGGACCTGCGACGTTTATCGATGAAATAAAAAATAATCGGCAATCTTTGCAGCTGCTTGACAGTGATTAACCCTATTAAAAAAAGTTTAACCCTTCTTTTTCCTGCTAATTGATCGGGGAAATTGTTTTAACGCGAGAAAAGTAAAAATGCGAGATACATTGGATACGTTGGTGATGTTGTCAAATGTTAAAAATATTTTGGATAATTACGTTGAATTATCACCGAGCAACGAGAGATATTTATAGACTCAGTTGCGTGTATTTTCTCTATACTCCAACGTTCATAGCTTTGAAAAATGATTTATAGGAAATCTATCTATCTATCGATTACATTAAGCTGGTCGCTGTACTCGCTCTTACGATACCACAAAACAAATATGACAAGAACTGAGCAAACATTACGAATATACGCTATCGAGATACATGAGCCAGTGACGGTATCGGGGCTCCACGACACTGTGAAAGGGTTAAAACGATCGATAATACGAACCCAAGAGTTTCTTCTCTGTCGTCGGATGCCTATCGATCGTCTTCTACCGACGAGCAGGACCGCCTCGCGCAATTAAAACGTCATTCGTCGTGGACTTATCTTCGGGGAAAGATGTGCTCGATGAAATCCATTAGCGGGAACACGAGAATTTTCTAACCGTATTGAAATCGGTTAAAAGCGTCGGCTCACGTGATTATCGGTGGCAAGTACGCGCAAGCGAACGCTACGAGCGAAATTAAGCTCGCGCGAACGATCGATCCGGCTGTCACCTTCAGTTTGCTGCAATTAATTTTTCTAACTAAACCTTCTGCTTCCTCGAAATCACAGAAGTGTTTGCTACATAAGAAAAAAGAAAGAAAAAAGAAAAAAAGGAAACTTGATAACGAGCTAGAACACGTAGACACGCGAAGCTTCGACCAAAGCAAACTTCAACTTCCTCGCTTCACAACGACGCTATATCGTTTCCACCTACACCTACAGTACGCGATACATATTCCCCTGCACTGACCGGTTCGATAAAACTCGAAGCGCCGCGGCCGACGATACGACCAGCACTGGTAACCACCACGACACCGCGAGATTCTCGAACGCGTTTATTTTCAGAATAGCCGGCGAGCATGCACGCGAGCGAGGAAACGAAACCGACGAATCAACGAAAGCCTGCTGTCCGCCGGCTGTCCGTCGAGAAATCTAATCTCAACGTTCGGATATATGTGTGTATTCGATAATTCGTCATCGTAGATAAGATTCCGTACGGTCGGGCTGCGAATACCTGTAACTCGATACGAACAACATCGACTCGTTCTCCACATCGAACGCGATGTATTTCTCGTGCGAAGCCGAATTTAGACTGTTTGGTGTGCAGCAACACGGTGGCTGAAACGAAGGTTGAAATCGACCTTCATCGACCGTGTTTCTGCGAAGTGCAAAACAGCGTAAATTCGTCTTAATATGTCGTTTCCCTTCTCGTATAGAGGACGCATTTTATTCATTAGAAATACGACGTTGCGATAGCTCGAATGTCGCTATTTTTCAAATATTTGTTCAATTAGTATCGACTCGCTGTGAGATATTTAATTCAAACTTTGTCCAAGTCTGACTCAAAGCTACGTAGATTATCGATAGGAGTTTTAAATAATACTTATACGAGTTTTGTGGTGTACTTCTCTCAATTCGTATCAAAAGATCTGTTCGTCGTGAATGGAATTACTGTTGCTCGTGAAATATCGTTAATCTGGGATTAGAGATAACGCGGACACTCGGCCCATGCAAACGAGAATATTTCACGCTAATACGTCTGTTTCTTATACAACGGGAAGAACAATTATTCATTATCCTTTATCTTCTATTATTATTCCGAGTAATTATCTATTTGGTTATGGTTTAAAGTGATTTTCTTTTTCTCTGATAATCGTATCGAAGGTAGGAAATTGGAGCGCGTTCCGTTTTCAGCGCCACGTAACGAGGACGGTGGATAAATTCGTTCCGATAAGCGCAACGAAAATAACCGACACCCTCGTGCAATCACAAGTTCAACGTTCCCTTTCGACTAGACAGACTACACCCACGCGAAAATAGTGTGACTGTAGTAATTATAGCGAACGTAGAATGGTAGGAGGGAAGGCCGACGCTGAGAATGTTTGCGTGAAAAACAACCCTTGCCAATTTCTCTTCTTTCTTTTTTCTTCCAAGAAAAGTAAACGGTACTATATGTCGTCTTGAATTTGATTTGTCCCGTAGGTTCTCATCTTTTTTTTTTTTAAGGAAAATATTCATCGTGTTATATAAATACTGAGAGCGTAAATTGAATCTAAATTTTAAATTAAATCAATTAAATCTATTCGCACGAAATTAATTCAGACTGTAGATATATGTAATATGTACACACGATATCTTTCCAAATGCGACGAAGAACGCGGAACAACGATGCATCGAAGAAATCGAAAGGTGTAATAATATACAGAACGCATAATTATAGAAATGCGGAAATATAGAAAATATCCGAGCTATGATACTCTCTGTAATATTTAGGAAAATAAAAAAATTGATATCTGATGTCTAATTTGTACGTGAAGCATCGCATCATCTAATATCTTGGCCAGATACTACAGAGAAAGTGAAACTTAATGTTCCATCGAAAATCTTACGTCATCCTGAAATATCACAACCCGAACATCATCCTGCATTTTATGATTATTTTTTTCAGCTGCTTCGATCGTGTGATATTACATGTCAATAGCACACATGTATTCACTGATCTTATCCTCGTTTATTTAAACACATGGACGAGCTCTTATATCATTTTAGATCTTGTTTGTGTCATTGTTTTTGTTTTTAATTCTTGGTAATTAAGTTCTATTTAAGTACTTGGTTATTATGCAGTAATTACGTATTAGCCATAATCGGTTTTAATTATTAAAC
The DNA here is from genome assembly GCA_014737365.1 of Bombus soroeensis. NCBI lineage: Eukaryota > Metazoa > Arthropoda > Insecta > Hymenoptera > Apidae > Bombus > Bombus soroeensis. The sequence continues at coordinate 197,807 of JACXIL010000059.1, read as the reverse complement.
TCTTGATAATCGTAATTTATTAATCTATAATTAGATCATTCACTTACTTTTGTAGCATTTCTCTTCTTGTACTATTAACGGGATTTAAATGAAATAAAATTGTTTCCTATGCAAGTTTCACCTTTTTATAATTCCAAATTATAATTCTACAATTATATTTCTAAAAATATGAATTTACTTTAAAAATCTGCCGTCTGCTTAGTTATTCGACTTTTGTTTTTTCAAAATACCCCACGAAAAGGCAATCGATCACACGTTCGAGAAATTCATCGACTTTAATCCATAGCACGCGATCGCATGCACCGCGCGTATCTCGCGATCCTGCGCGATTAGAATTACATTACGCGTATGCTCGTGGCCCGATCGAACTTGATTACCGTCACGGACACGGTTCCCGAACTAATGCGAGCCATTTTAGTTTCTTGACCTCGTCCGATACAACTGTTGCGCGTTTCCGGCGTGGTCACCACGAACAGATCACAAAACCTACACTACCGCCTAATTCTTAAATATATATTCATATATTTTTAGTAATAATCAGCCATTGTTAATAAAAATCGAGTAAAATGTGCACGTGTTTGTGGCAAGGCTGCGCAGTCGAAATCGGAATTTGGAAGCAATTTATGACCGCTGGAGTCGGAGTTGGAAGAACATTTTACGAAATTTTAATTGCAATTAAAGTTTCTAACTTTTTCCAATTTTTTTTGTAAATTTTACACAAATCAAAAATATGCAGAAAATGATTGCAAGTTGTGTCGAAATCCCGACACCAGCCAGTCTGCAAAGATTATGTTCAACACTGGGCATAATTAAAACGAATTTAAGATACTCTATAAAAGAGGATTTGACTGAAGCTATATAATTTCTTATTTTTATAAAAATTCTAGTTTCGAATCTTACTTTGTCTTTATTCAAATGAAAGGAATTTTACTTGATATTCATTTCGTGCTACTTTCTTTTGCTCTTCTATTTTAGACAAACTGCATTGCATAACTACATTATCGTCATATTACGTTATATCGTTACAGCATTTATTCGAAAAACTGCGATTTAATTTATCAATTGAATTTAGTCTTTTTCTTTACTGGCAGTAGAAATTTTATTTTTATAGTTTCTTTGCTTTATTTGCCTTTACTGCGAGCATAATATTTTTAGCTTTTTACAACACTATATATAGTATATATAAACATACTGTCTACAAAACATTAACAATCTAATTATATACATACATACAATTAATATGTTAACAGCAAAAAAATAAAAATAAAAGTAGTGACGAATTTTCATCGCTGACTCTGCAGTCCTAGTTTATGGACGATAGCGTAACGATAATAAGAGAAAGAGGCGAACTCGCAGACCACAAAACGCGATCATACGGGAACAAACGTCACGTATGAATCTGATTGATGAGAATGACCGTTGATTAGGCGCGAAAAAGTTTTGACTGGCTTTTATATCCTACAACCGCTCCGATACAGCGTGTTTTATAATTGATGGCTATAAGGGAAAAAGGTGATTTTTATGACGAGGGCCAGAGGAAAAAGAGATGTTGAAAGAGGCGTTGAGTCTACAGGCGATATACTCAACACCTTCACTACCACGGTGATCATCGGAGACCCACGTTGCTAAATTTTTTAAAGCGATTAAAATTCCATGGAGTGAAAAATTTCCAATAATGTGAACGATTTAAACAACGTGGTCCGGAAATATCGCGCAGATACGATATAATATTTTGCAAAAATGAAATATGCCGTAGTACAGAGGTTCTTAAGCAACTTCTTTCGTTTACCACGGGCCTCCTCTAAGTAATTTTATGTTGTCGCGAATTCCCTTCGATAGAAGAAGACTTAACTTAAGATCTAAACGCGTAACGAGCCAGATATATTAAATGTATATTCAAGATATATCGAAATATAATATATTTTATAATATAAAATATCTAATATAATATACTTCATAAAATACTTCATAATATACTTCATAAAAAGTATAAAATATATTTAAATGTATATTTAAAACACTAGTTAGCTACTCATCGACAACCTTCAAATTTGTAGAGAAGAGATTCGTTACAAATAAACGAATACACGTAGCGAATATTTTTTATTCGAATAACGTGATAATAACTTAAAAACGCGAGGATTTGGTGGCTTTCCAGGGACTACCGCGTTAAGAATCGTTGCAGTAGTACATTACAATCTACTGCGGCTGGCAAAGTAAAATATATATTTATATAAAATTCGCGTGGCACTGCCTACGGTAATTAATCGCTTTAACTATATCCAGGATGCTTTAATACGGGAATATGGGGTAAGACGAGATTAACGTTTATTTTGCATTGCTATGCTTCCATGTTACTGAAAATAAACAGCTGAATTTTGCACAACACCGGTAGTTGTCAGCTTATACCGTCTTTATGCGTTTAGCGAGAATTTTTCTGATCCTAACGATTATCGTCTTATTTTCTACCGTCTTTAAATATCACAATAGATGATAAGTAACTGCATATTCTCAATGTTATGTCTCATAATTATTATGTTACATTTCTCAATAATATGTCTTGCATATTGTCATATTGTTTAGTGTTCACGAACGTTATTCGTAAGGAAATAAAAACATTATCGTTTGATTAATTTCCATGCAACGTTTGAGCAGAATGGGGATATTTGCACAAATGAAACTTTACACGCAAAGAGCGTATAGAAGCAAAAGCGACAGAGTTGGACCGGAGAGTCAACGCGGAAGAAAGCTGCAGATTTTAAGATTCCCGCAACTGCACTGTGGAGAGCAAGTTGGCTTTCTATCGAAGACTAGTTCAGGACCTTGCCAAACTATGTTTTCGCTGCAACAGGAGGCAGAATTCATATTTTATTTAAAAGAAACGGAGGATCTATTGTGTTCCATCAGCAACGGACACGTGCAGACAGATGCCCCGAGGCAAGAACATTGTTACTATCTTTAAACTTGTTTCTTTTGTATTAAGTTTTGCAAGTTTGTTTTAACGTATTTCAAACACAGCAGATATCCATACTATACGTAATATTTTCTGTAAATGTAACATCGATAAACACGATATTCTAGAACAGATTTTTTCTTAGTGTTCCAATCTTGTCGCAACTTCTCTTACTTATGAACAGTGCTGTATACGTATTCCGGGAATTAAGTGTCAAATTTAAGCAGACAATAATTTCTCGGCTAACTCTACAGGCCGTTTATCGATTATCTTCGCTATTTGCACGCTCAAATTTCACAAGCGAACCCCAAGCAAAAAATCTTCTAAACAGAAAACCACCACAGAGAATCTGCCTATGCGCAAAGTACGTAAATGAAATTCACGAGAATTGCAGAGTCGACTCTGAATCTTGAGATTCTCGAAATTTTCGTTTCAAACATGTTTCCGCTTCGATCGATAAAAGAATACGAGTGGAGAACGACCGAAGTACGTGGGAAGTACGTTAAGATTCGTTCGGACGAAAGTTCAGCGAACTGACTGGTTGGCCACGACGCGCGTTAATTAACCGTAATTGTTCGAGGTTGTTACAGAACGGGACCGTTGGAAAGGCTTTCGAACGAAACCGCGTGCTTCGCCAACGTTTCAAAAGCCATTCTATCAAACACCATCGAATAATTCATTGTCTTAATCACAATCGACGATTAAAGCTTAATGATACGACGCTTAACGAGAAGCAACGAACCCATCGAGAAGCATTCAATCTTCGTTGTTAATAATTGCCATAATTTTTTAACGCAAATGAAAGAAATATATGTAGTAGAAAGGTGAACAAATATTTAGGAAAAAGTTCTTAACGATTGGTCTAAAAACCAGCTGTTATATTTTCTCACTATATATTCGTTGTGCACCAAATCGGAGAAAAGGACGAGAGCTCATCGTGTACGGCGACTGTACGGCGACTGTACGTCGACAGATCGCGCAATGAAAAATCATCGATAATTAAACGGTGTTTTTTCAGAGAGAAAGGAAAGTTATTGAAGTTGGGGACAGATGGACAGCGAGGGCCAAAGTGGAGAGGTTAAGAGAGACGAAAAGGGGTCTGGGTTATAGGGCGGTACATTCAACGTTCTCTTAATTTCACCCTGTTTCGTAGGGAACGCGAGTAGAAAAGCAGCGTGCTGCTTGTACGCCTGCGTGTCTCGCGCAGCCGTGTGTGTGTGTGTGTGCGTGTGTGTGTATGTATGTGAGCGCGCGCGTGTGTGGTTGGCTGTGAATCGAGCGCGTGCCGCGAGAAAAAAATCTATATCGCCTTTCAACGACAAAGAATGTATTTCGGGGAGAGGAAACATTCGCGGCACGTGCACGTGCGTGCGCGATTACGTGCGTGAGTACGTGCGTTATTTAGCGGCGAGTCTGTAGCGTCGCCGCCGTGTCCACGTGTCTTCGATTCTTTGTACGCGAAATCGACGGCTTTCCACGAAACGGAACCTCGTCTAACCCCAGTATATCCGAGATCATCGATCCGGTTGAACCGAGAATTCCAAACGCGGGATGGAAAAGAACGTCGAGACGGCTGCTTTATTTATCAGGATTTATCGCCATTTATCATAGTGCAGATTACTTACCACTTTTTTTCTCTCTGTTTTTCTCACTAAACGTGTGTAAATCAAATGGATTAATTACAAGCTTAATAACGAGCTTAAGCACGTCCAGAAGCGAGAGCGGCGTAAGTCCACTGAAATTCCCGCTTACTTACATTTCGACGTTGATCAGAGACACACGCGAGAGCGATAACGGTTCGATGAACTAGAGAGATCGAAAAGGGAAACAAAACTCGCGAAACACTTTACTAGATATCGTAACCGATGTGCATGCACTAACGCTGGCTAGCGCCGGCAGCCGGCTGCCAGAACGCCAGAAGGAAAACCGAGTCGAAAGGAAGCATCGCTAGAATCCTCGTTGCTGCCGCCACCTTCGCCGTTGCTGCCAGTGCCGCCGCCGCTTTTATAATCAATATTAGTTGACGGCGAATCCGCTGAGCGTCGCCGTTCGACGCTGAGAGAGACGGAAAACCGGCAATTTCTCGCATGCACACGTTGCCTCGCAATTAAGCTCGCAAGATGCGCCAGATAAGCGACAAAGCAGCTTTCGTTGAGAGACCTTTTTCTTTTCGCGTCACTTACTTTTTTTATCAGGAGTTTTCGCTAGGGGGATCAGACGCACCTCCAGAATTCGAGTCTCCTTCGATCTGCATCCCAACCTTGTCCTTGTCTCGCACTCACGACACCGTCAACTATCCGCCGAAATCGCGTGGTCGTTTCGAACGAGGATACTCGACGTCCAAGTGCATGGTCGCGCGAAAAGACGAATCGAGAACGGAAGAGTGGCGTCCTCGGTCGAACGAAACGCTATTGGTTCCACGAGACACGCGATTTAGGGGATGTCGAGGTGGTTTGACTGGATTCGAAGAGAGGAGAGCAAGCGGAGAGATGGTGTCGCGTGTTTTTCGTGGAGAAACTGGCGGCAGGGTGTGGCGAGAGAACGTTTTAAAAGATTGGCACGCGATTCGCTTCGACCTGCGTCCACCGGCGGCGAGGGCGCACGAGACGACGCGACCGTCGCGACGCCGTCGACGCTCGCCTCGCGGCGCGACGCATCGCGCCATCTCGTCGTTGGCGATCGCCGCGCCAAGCTGCCATGGTATCGTCGAGAACTGTTCGCTGCTTCGCCCTTATCACCGACCGGACGAGGGATATGCGGTTTTATCAGCGGAGACTGTGCGAATCCACGGCGGCTCACGAACCACCGCTTCCAGATGTTTCTGAAATTGACAGTTGCAGATGCAAATGTTTATAAAACTACGAACGATATTCGTTTGTCCACAATTGTCTACCCATCACTTCTTTGGACGTAATATTTTTTTTTAAAGCGAACAAACGAATACGGTTTATTTTTTATAGAAACTTGCACTTGTAGTTGTCGACCTCTATATAATAAAAAATTAAGAAACATGAGTTAGGTTAGGTCGATCTTTTTCAGTCGTTGTAAATGCACAGAGACGATTGGAGATTCGCAAACAAAGAAATCATTATTTTCGACGGATGGGAAATCCGAATGGCGCGCTGACTCGCTTTTTCCGGTTAACAGGAGGTTGAAAGTGTCTTTTATATATAAAAGAATGGATGGAAGCAGATTATTTGGCTATGATAGAAAGAGATCAGGATTTAGAAAATGTTGGAAAATAGCGAAAACTGAAATAGGAAAGCTATTTTGTCTGGTGAATGTAAGAACGAATGAAAAGGCAGAAATCGGGAAAACATTGGATACGCCGTATAAATAGTTGCCGTACCGAGGCAGTTGCTAAAGCGATCGAACAAACGTATCGGTCAGCCAGGGCAATGCCGTGTCATGCTTTTATTAGACGCGAGAAGCGCGTAAATTTTTATTTCTGGAGTCGAATGCCATCGGAGGAGTAAGCAAATATTAATCAAGCTTTATAAATGGGAAATATATCTTGAAGTATATGGAAATTTTCATTTTGCCCGAGAATATAATAACTCTAATATGCAAATTAATCGATACACCAATTAAGAAATAAATCACGACCGCTTGGAGAATCGGGGAATTAACTGTACTGTAAAATTGGTTTTTTCCACCCATCCTCGGCTCCCATTTTCTCGCCATCTATAGAAACACGTTTGATTAAATTTTTTCCGATCAAATCTAAGAATGGTGTCATTGGTTTTTTTCAAAAGTTCATTTTTATAAAAAGGCTCGTGCACTCAATTTATTTATCCGCCATTGACAGAGTACTCGGTCAAAGTTTCGTTGAATTTGCTGCAGTGGTTTGAGTGAAAATGGGTCACGAAGTTGGTCAATGTTAGATGTGGATAGAATTCCGTTGTGAATTCCCTTAACGTTATACCGTTATGAATTATGAGTAATTATAACCATCTTTACGTAGAGAACAGAAGAATTGTTCGTCCGATTTGAAAGCAACGAAATTCGAATTCAGCACATGAATATCGTACTTAATTAGGTAAAATCGTTAAAACTTTCGTAACGTGCAACGAACTTTCGTAAAAGTTGTTGGAACTTGGAACGAAGACGTGGAAAGATAAGCGTCAACGGAAATACCCGTTTTAATTCGTTCGCCCGGTTGAAGCGACATCTCTGCGTAGCTAGTTATACCCGCTGCCGGTGGCTTTGCTGTGTTACTTCCGGTTGCACGCTCAAAGCGATGCTGGATGGTTCGAAAGAAACAAAGTGAGAGGAACGGGGCTAAGTTCGATCACACCGAGCGTCGTTCTCATCGAAATCCGCTTTTCGGTGTTAAGAACGTCCGATTCCATTGCTGGTCGCGTTCCTCGAATTAAACACGCATCCGATGTATCGCGATGTCAATTTAAAACTCGCGCTATCGCAGATAGGTATATGGACATTTTGATCGATGTTTATTAACGATTCCCAATTATTGCTGAGGATCAGAGATCCAAAATAACCGTTATTTTAAGCATTTTTTTCGACAAAGAATCCTTCAGTAAGAAATTTTTCAAAATACAAAACGATTAAACGATATGACTTTCAACTCTCCTATTTACGAATGACCATTATGAACGATTAACATTTTTTTTTCGCCAACAATAAAATTCGGCTCGTCGATAATGGTTACCAGTAACGGAACAAAATTCCGATTATTTATATCGATTACCAGCAACGAAAATTCAATTTCCGTCGTCGACAATGGTTATTCGTAAGCAAAACAAAATTCCGTCATCGATAATTATTACCAGTAATCAAAAAAGTTTGGATCATTTGTAATGACTATTCGTAACGAAAGATTTTTAATCAGAACAGTTAACTTCTTGTACGATGACTTTTTAAGTGACCATTATTATAACTGTTAACGACTGAAGAAACTGTTGATGTCTATTAAGAACATAGAATTAACGACAGGCTAATGATTAAAACGATGCTTCGTATCATAGTCGATTAAATTATAAGTATGACGTATTAACACGTTCACGCCGGCGTGCACCACCGGTGGTTCACGCTCGAGTCTGCCATCAGGCGGCGTGCACCACCGGTGGATCACGCTCGAGTCTGCCATCAGGCGGCGTGCACCACCAGTGGCTCACACTTGAATCTTCCATCAGACGGTGCGTACCAACAAAAATGTAGTTTAGCAACTAGAGAAAATTGCCATATAGTTGAAAATTTAAATAATAGCGAATAGAAAATTTCAAAAATAGAGAAACACAAATAGCAGCGCTGGTGTAAACGTGTTAAACGGTAAACAAGGTAATGCTTACTTGTACACAGGAAAATACTTAAAATGTTCGAAACGGTAATTAAAATACAAGAAACGAAATGTCGTTATATAACCATAAGGGGTCCCTTTTTTATTTCGTTCTACGAAACTCTGAAACAGCCAATCCCAATTCTTAAGGCTTTGGTTCACAGATTCGCTATATTACCCAGACTACGTCTAATTCCAAATTCCGGAAACTCGTCGAAACTCGGAGGCGCTTTGTACTAAATACACTGCCACTAAATACGTCGAAAATCCGTTTAAAATCGCGTTTACGTTAACGCGATGTTTGAGTGGTGCGAATTACGAGCACGCTTCGTCGTCGAGACGTCGGGTTGCAGCCTGGAAAAACGGTTGGAAAAGAGGCGGCGACATTGCGCAGACAGAGCGGCAAAAGAAAGAAAAAGAGGAAAAAGGCAAAACGTGGCCCGGGGTGAAGTTAACGAGAAGGAAGGAAGGGCGGTCGACGTATCCCTTTCGCGCGCCGAAGAGCAGCCGGAAGGGAGAAGAGGCCGATGCCGTGGCCGGGGCTGAAATTCGAACCTGAGGAAACCCGACAGATGCCACGTCGATTCCAGGGGTTAAGTTAAGCTCCTAACGCCTACCTACTTAACCAGTTAACTGCGTTTGATGAGCATACACGTCAAACAAAAACTATTTCACTATGTTTGACGTGTATACTCGTCGTCGCTTCTATTTATTTACGCACTCCATGACCTAACTCCATGAGAAATTTCTAAAAGTAAATTCCGCAGTTAATTGGTTAAACACCGGCCGGTAAAATTCGAGCGACAGATCTCAGTTTGCGCAGGGTAAAATCACCGCTAATTTGTCAAGAAAATAAGACGATCTAGCCGATAAATAGGACCGCAAAAGTATTCGAACAGACTTTGCGCACTGGAAAATTGAGAATTTCCATACGCCCAACCAGTGACAGAGAATCAAATCACCGAGAATAGGTCCAATATCCATACGATCGCCGATGTTCAAACGGACACGAGGCTAAAAACTATTATTTAGAAATTTCCCTCGATGCTTTTAAATCGATCGATATAAAAAAATATACGCGACGAAATTTCCTTCCAGAAAGGATAAAATTAAAGTACATATATCGCTGTGTGTACGTAAAAATGACACTGCCGCTTTTATCATTTTGCCCGGGAAAATTAAAAAGAAATAAAAGGAAATTAAATCAAGGGGAAATTATTGACCGCTTCAACGCACGGGTGGAAGTTCTAAAAATGCACAAGAGTGTTATGTGTATCATCTCCTACGAAGGTATGCTCGTAGCTACCACTGTACAAAAGAAGATTTTATCTCACCAAGTAAGTATACAGTGTACAGTGTATATCAGTCGGTATTATGTAATGGTAAACAGAGTTGGACATAAAATTGATGATTTTTAGGAAGTCGTGTGGGAAATTTGCGTAAATTTTCTCTACTGTATAGTCGCATTCGTTGTTTAAAGAACACAGCGATTCCATCGGTCGACCTACCAGGTTCTTCGATTAAAATACTGAGCGTAGTACCATCAAGAGTCGTTGAAGCCTCTTAACGAGAGAAAAGACCACTCTTGGATAGGGTGGCTCTCGAAAAACATTTTTTCAATCACAAAAATTTTAACGCTGTTAAAACCTATCGAATATTTGGGACGTAAATAAATTAGTTGATTTAAACAAACGGAGAGAAAATACCACAGAGATATAAAGACAGAGCACGCGAGCGCGAGCTGAAAAAACGACAGGAATAAAAAGGAATAAAAAGAAAATGCTGCATAGAGATCTTTAACAATGCATGCACATTCGCACAACAAATACGCGAGTGTAAGATCGATCAACGAGCAACGTCGGTGCGTATTCTTGATCAGACAAGAACAAAAGACGCCTCTGTACAGCGTTCTCTTTCTGCTGCCATATCGCATCCACTTGTACGGTAACATATGGCTCGTATTCTCTATCTTTATATCTCTGTGAAAAAGAACGAAGGATCTGCTTTTAGTAGCGCGCCGTCTTATCATCGGAGAATTGAAATTTAAGCCACACGTTCACCACTCGTAAGTCTCCCATCTATCCATCGATATATCTATGTATGTGAAAAGACTGAGCAAATCTACACGTTTTCACGCAACGTTTTTTTGTAACGCATGTAGCTGGGTTGTAAATGGTCACGGAATCGTCGTGTTTCTTAATTTCATTTCGTTTAGTCCTTCTCAAGTTTCGACAGCCTCGCTTAAAGTTGACCGTATAAAAAATCTGTCCAACACACGCAAATTGTTTCCAGCAGACTTCTAGCCTGTTCGGCTATCGTATAATTTCGAAGTTTCATTGGAACCTGGTAATTACACAGGTCAAATTTCAAACAAATCTGCGTGTGTATAGTGACAGTGAAAAGCGAGTACCTTACACGTGTGTTGCATAAGTTGAAAGTTGTTTGAAAAGGTATGAAATACGTGGGAATATAAATCAATGAAAAACGTAATTAAGTATATATACAAACCTCGTTCTTTACTCTTACTGTAGAAACTATAAGAAGGTTTAGCGCAACTGCGGGTATATTTCGCAGAGATAACAAAGGTAATTATGCGATCAGTTAATGACCCTACTTGACGTGTTTTTTTCCACGACTTCGCTATACCATTACTTCCTATACAAAAGAACGAGACGAGTGCTCGACCGAATTCTCGAAGACGAGGGAAAAGACTGACTCACCGATGTCGTTGGACTGTCGACCCTTGCCATCCGAATTCCACTCTTCCTCTGCAACAATAAAAGGAGATACGAGTCTATTAGCGTGGAAGCTACGAAACGAGAAGATCGTCGACGAACGCGCTAAAAAACGATGTACAAGAGAACGGTTTCGAAAAGTTCGGTTTTGCGGTGTTTCGTTACCTTGCCGTGTACGCTGCTAATTGGATTCGAATTTAATTGGCGAGCGCGCGACAAACTTCTCCTAATTGGTCGATGAATATACCTTCTTGCGAGAGCTTTGAAAACTTGCGAGATGCGATCGAGCTGTCGAGTTTCGAGCACCGAAAGGTAGTCTGGAATCTTGACCGATCAACGATATCTGGCAACCGAGAGTTCTGACGAAAGCTCCCTTAATCCCATCGCAGGATCAAACGATAATTCACCAGGGATAATAAGAAACTAAGGTTCCCCGTTTCGCCGAGTTTCGTCATTATTTGCTAGTTGTACAAAAACGAAACTATAATTGTCCAATTTCAATTCGCTGGATAGTTTGTAAGCGTCCGAAGCTGTTGAAAGCGTGGGTCAGAATTGGCAAGGATTAACAGCGAGGCACGTTGGAAACTAAGTGATTGCGGATTTTGTCATTACCACCTAATGACAAAATCATCACTTAGTTGCCAACCCAATATATCATAATACATACATCGTATATTATATACATCGTTGACAGTTTCACCCTATGCGCAGCACCACAATGCTACTTGCCCGCCGCTCTGACGTTACCTAAAAGTTCCATTATTGTTCACCCATTCTCATCGTCTATTAATTCATGTACACGTGGCAAGCTCTATTACACATATTAGTCAAGGAACCTTAATTTCTGATCATCCTACGTACGCTTCCTTCCAACTTGACTAGCTCGCTCGTGGGGATAATTGGAAGGCGAGTCGTTTGCCTGAAAATTATTCGGTGCTCGACGGCAACGGCTGCCAGCACAGCTGAAACCTCGTAGCTCGAGAAACAAGGAGAGGAGAGGAGAGCAGAGCGACATAGAAATGGAGAGCGCGGCGCTTAGCTGCACCCATGAACGTAAGGGCGAGTACGTGTGCTGGTTGCACGAGCTAGGTACATATATGCATCCTGCATATTTCAGGAACAGAACACACCGTTCCTGCAGAGGGACGACGGTCTATGCGTCGCGTAAATTTATAAGGATCCCGCGTTCTCGCTACTTCCGCATTCTTAGCCACGCGGGAGATATGAATTTAAATTTATCGACCCTGTCGACCCATTTTCCCAGAGGTGCAGGGTTAATCCGCGAAGCGGATCGCTTATCCCCGTAGCTAGGACCTGCGCAAATTCTCAGAGTAAAAGCATAGCCAACCAGGTTTAGGTCGCGTTACGTAGCTCACTATTCGGCTGACTATCAAGTTAAGTGAGGGTAGAGGGCGCGTATAACTGCTGGTCGTTTCAATGCGGTGAGCAGATCTATTTGTTTTAATCGTTTTTATTCTCTCGGTCAGCGAATAGTCAACTACGTTTTCATCCTCGCAGACCTGTGTTCCAAATACACATTATGATTTATTTCGATATTTCTCGGTATATTGGAAACGTTGGCATAGGAAAGGCACTTTTCACGTCGCGGTCAAGACACGAGAGACGCCGATACGATAGCCTTTTACAAGCATCTGGGATTTAATAAAATCGAGACAACGTTTTAATAAAAGCGCTCTGCCAGATAGCAAGATTTCCATGACAAACATCTCGCGCGAAAACGCTCTCCGATAAACTCTCTTTCCCTCTGAAAGTCCTGCAAAATCTAAAAGTCAAAAGGTCGGTGTATTTACGGAATGAAAGAGGGAATGGGACGAGAAGAGGGGAGGAAAAGGATGGCTCGAGGCTATGCCGCTCGCGTTAGCTTTTTCTCTGCTCTCCTCCTTTCAACCCTTTCCTCGTTTCGCGCTCCTCGTAACCTCGTTTACGATACGGACGCGTCGCCGTTTTCGTGTCGCCTAAGCGATCCTCTTTTCGTTCATACGCGACCGCCGGAAGAGAGTCTCGTTACCGTCAGTATCGTACCCTGTAGGAAAACAGGTACATTGATGCGTCAGAAAGCGTAATGTTTCTAAAACCACCTACTTTATAGCATCAAAGTTGGTACGCGACGAGAAACATGAATGGCCGAATGAAATTTTCGCAATTTTTATTCTTAATCACCGTAACAAGTGGGCGATATTTCAAGGGCTGATTCATCATTCACGAAGGATGAAAGAGTTCGCATAAACGCGCGTTCATCGCTCAAAATTGAGTTTATGCAAATGTTTGCGTATTTTCAAGTTACGATAAATGGTTTGTATTTCTCGTATATATCGCAACCTTTTTCCACTGTTCTTGGATGGTGGATTAGTAAGATGTTCGACTCGCTTTAAAAAATGGAATCGTAAGAACCGACTCTTTTAAAAGTCCCAGAAAATCGACATCGAAGCCCTCAACAACGTATTAACGAATCATCGAAATCGAAGATGACCACAGCTTTCTAAATAATTATCTTTTAACCTCTTAGACACTATGCGCCACTATAGTGGCTCACTCTACTGACTGATCTTTTCCATTTGTCTTGCTTTTTTGCCCTCGCAACGTTTTATAACAGTATTAGTAATATACCGACAGAATATATAGTCTTTGTTTTTGATATGCCAGTGTCAGGTATCAATTGTTGCTTTTGGTTAATTTAAATATACCATTGTTAGATGCTGTTTTCAAGATGCCGATCTGTATCCTTATAATATTTTAGAATCTGCAACCTCAAAATGTCGCTTCAAAATAGAAAACAAAAAACAATTTAAAAAACACTATCGCGCTATGAGTGTGAAAATTGTGACGTGGGTCTATGTCTCGTACCGTGCTTTAAAATATATCACACACAATTGTATCCTTAATTATTAAAGTAAATTATTAAAGTTAAAGTCTATGCATCGTATCTTTAAGAAAAATGATAATTTAGTTATCAAAATGTCTATTGCAATGTGCTTGCGTGGGGAAAAGAATTATCCGTCACACATTGCAGTGCTGTATCTTTTACGCGTAATTCCGCCGTACCTAAGAGGTTAATCTCCGTAAATGTTAAACTGTAAATAAGCGTAAATCGCGTTTTTACATGTAGATTCAATAGTATAATTAGAAAAGCAAAAAGATATTCGTGTATCTTTCGGGCAAATGTACGTAAGCATAAAATACCATGACTGTACACACTTGAACCACGATAAAGTTATCAAGCTAAATTACTGCACGTGTCTGTGCCAGCCTTTAGTCGAGTAGTTGCGGCGAGGAACCTTCCTTAGTAACGCTAAAAATATTCGATTCTCAATTTTTAAAACAAAGAATCGGTTCGGGTGGAAACTGCAGAGATTTGATTATCTGGAGAATCGGAATCGAACATCTCTAATCTGAAATACTGCCCACGTGTTAGGTGACACCCTGTATGTACATTGCATAGATTCCAACAACGAGAGATTAAAAGTTTGACTGAGATCCTAGAGAAAGTCCCTAGATACGTAGTGTTCTCTTCGCAGGAAATATCCGCGTTCGTGCTTCTACCGATCAGACCCCCGCAAGGGAATGAGAAAACTCGAGCGGAGATTAGACGGATGCACGAGAAATTCTAGCGTTTCGTGAAACGTCTCGCCAAACGCTTTTTTTTCATTCTCCGTTAGATGAAACTAGCAGAAGTTTCCTTCGGTAGAAAGAAACAAACGAGTCGTTTTCTTTCGTATCGGTCGTCTGTAATCCCATAACGCGCGCGATTTTCAAATATGTCCGACTTTTTGTCCATTCCAAGGAGATCGGATATACTCGATCCCATTTTCTTTACGAAACATTTGAGAAGAGAAAAACTGAACCGATAACTGCAGATTTCGCGTAAATTATTATCCATCGTCGCTAACGTTAAGGTAGAGAAAAAATATATGTAACAAAAATATTTCGCAGAATTAGCTCTAATCTAAACAATTTTTTACCGTCACGAATGTTTCTTTTTATCTGCTTGTGTCGACGAAGAATAATAGAATGCCAGTCATTCTGATTACATGCCAAAAGCTACTACGGAATCGGAGAACTGATTCGACGAATATATCTCACAGGCAACCAAGGACAACATTCGTAATATTAAGAAATTGTTTGACGATTGCTTTAACCATTCACAATGCTTCCTGTTATATTTCTTTTTCGTGTATCTTAAAAAGTATCGTAAAAACATTTACACGAAAGCTGCATTAAGAATTTGGTTACGCCTCTTGTTGTAAAAGTAAGGGAAAATAAATAGATTTGAGGTTAACTGCAAAATTCTTAGGAAGCGCCGCTATGGTTACCTGAAGATTCGGAATCTGATCCTGGCGTGGGGCTAGCATCCACGCTGTGCCTAGATCCCTGGCAACACTCGCTGCACTTGCTGCACATTCTGTCTTGCGACTCGACACTCGAACGAGCGGTATATCCCGAACAAGGATCCTGTTCACTTTTTCGCACTAGATGCACCCACGCGGCGGCGTATCGAGACGATCGGTTATCGATAGACGGATGGTCTCATCGTTCCGTGAAAGACAACCTGTCCGAACAGCGGCCGGGAATTCTGACGATCGATCGATACCGCCGTAACCACTCGATTTTCTCCACCACTACCACCACCACCATCACCACCACAAACACTAACGCGGCCCTTGAAACCCGGTCAATCTGATGGAAAACGGTTTTTTATTCCCGGCATTGGTTCGCCCTCGCGGTCCTGCCCTCTATCGGCCGCTCGACCAACTACAATCGAGAATCGCGATTTTGCGCGGCATTTCGAACGTCACACGCCAATGACGATGGAACGGCGAACAAATTTATTAAGCGATATTCATTCTCGAGTTAATTTCTCCGTATATATTATTTCAAATTTTATCAAGTAACGAATCATAGAAGAATAGTAAAATACAAAAAATACAAAAATCTCCTAACCTCTGATCAATATTTAATAATTAAACGGTCAATCGATATTTCTTTATTAGTAATCTGCGTCGAGTTTATGGATGAATAGTGTATCGTTTACCTCGACAGCTACCTAACGAAGTTTTTAATACGTAGGGAAAAAGATTGTTCAATACTTCGTCGTTTGTTAGATTTATCGATTTAAGTATAATCGTAAGAAAGGAAGAGTTCATTTCAAACATCCGAACTGAGTAGGTGTCCAAAAAGACGTAAAGTAAGGTATCCTGCATCGTGCGATACAATCTTATATCTCGAACGAGAACTTCGGCAGTTTCAAAGGGAGAAAGTTTCCCAGTCGAAGATCCCCTCGAAGCGAAGCGATCGAACCGTAAAGAAACATACGTCGTCCGTAATTACGATCAAGTACCTCTCAAATCCGGTGACGCGTAAAATTAATTGTCTCTACGTCGCAAGTTTAAGCCCACGTCGCTCTATAGTCGTGTTCTCGAGGCAACCTCGTGAACCAAAGAGATACGACTGAACGTATCTGTTATCCGTGCGCTGGTGAATTTGTACCGCGGAATCTATCGTACACGTACAGGTAGTAAAAGGCTAAAGGCAAAGTGGCTGCAGAGATTAGTTTCGGTATGGAGAAACGCGTCTTCCGACCGCTACCAGCGTCGTTAAAACGTTCAAATTTTCCCATCGGGTCGAGGCAATTTGCTCTAGTGGAAGGAAACACAATAATTGAAGCGAAATAGAAAGAGCGGTTGGACGTGGACACGGGGTGGAAGGGCGCGGCAGAGATCAAAGTAACAAAGCAGGAAGAGGAGAATCGCGGTTAATCGTATATCGGGATAAACGAAATTCAGAGATATCGGGCTGAGCTTAAATTGAACGTTGTTACGAAACGTAATACGATCCGCTGTGCTGCGAACGACATGAAATTAACTAGTAACCCTGTTCGGTGGAGGAACAACGACGAATCACCTCGTTGCGCTCTCACGGAAATCGATCGTCGAACGCAACGATGGCAATTCGCAATTACGCGAGAGGCATTTTGCGGGCCAGCCCGTACACCCGGAGACTAATGGGGTTGGGGCGGCGGCGGTGGCCAGGGGGTGGCGATGACGCGCGCGCTTCCGCCACCTCAAATTCGATGTAATTCGGTGGCTGGAATTCGCGCAACTGCGCGCCAACGCTGGATTTCCATAAACGACCGGCCGAAATTCGTCTTGGAACTGGGTTAAGCGGCGTGTCCATTGTGCCGGCCTATCGTCCATCGAACTATTCGTTGCCCTTTAATCGCCATTATCATGCAGCCGACGATTTGGTTAACTGGCTAATCCTACAGTCAAGTGTAGTGTACCACTGAACTAACAACTGAGCATTTCGCGCCAGTCAGTTTTTATCACGGTGAACGTTAGAGCCAGATAAAAACCGTTACTTAGCTTTCGTGATACAAGCGGAGATTATAAAAGAACGTAACTGTATACTGCATTCTATACTGTGTGTTTCAAAAGTATTCTACTCGGATCGATGTACCGTTAATTCGAGTTCGATTATGGCTCTCCACTGCCAGCGAATTCTTCTCCGAATCCATTGGTCCGTTCGTTATTCAAGCAAAGGCGATGTTGCACGATGTTTGCGAGGAATATGACGAGAATCGATAACTTTCGGCAACATCTCTTTTCAAGGATGTAGGGCGCGGTAGGACGATGAGACGAGCGAACGTTTCCTCGTGGCAATTTGCGAAATCGCAGAACGAAGCGCGGTCACGTGACTCTTAAGTGGCGATTAAGCTGAAGTTTGCAACAGACGCAGAGAGAAGCTAGCGACGTCTGTTCTCGAGTCAGCGACTTTCTTTCCGCGTTCGACTCTCGGTTAAGAGGCTTACTAAACGAGAAACGCGGGATAGAGCAAAGGTTGGCGAAGTGGTTGGAAAAACTAGCTGAGATTCTCGACGATCCGCCACCGATTATACATCGCGTGTAAGTCGAGCAGGAATAATCTCCTCGCCAGAATAAGCAACGTGAGTATAGTGTTCGTGTCGTACGGTTTCATCCCGATTACCATAAACGCGCGTTTCCTCGTAATAACGTTAATTACGGACTAATAACGGGTCCGTCGAAAACGTCGGAACGAGAGAGAACAATCGATCGCTGTTCTGTAAGCCCGGTCAGGTGTATTCGGCAAACTGCAAAGGCCGTAATTAACCAATCGGAATTATCCCAAGTACTATTTGTGGTTTGATTTACGCACAGTAAATTGAAAAAGGTTTTCTTGGAATTAAACTAAAATACCAGTGGTATACATTCCACGCCCAAAAGTTTTAGCATAGTTTTCATTTTTGATAAAAACTGATATTTAATATATATATTATGAAGATAAATTGTACATTGTTGTTCTTAATCTTTTATCGAAACATTTTATTGCCAAAACTCTGCTGATTCTAGTATCTGATTACCACGTAAATAAAGCTTCAAAATGTAATTCGTATAATGTTCTCCAAAATTGATAATAATAATTCTATAAGAAATAAATGCCGGTAATTACTTGTCATTAGGTAGTATTGACAAAATCCGCAATCAGTTGCCGACCCAATAGGTACATCTAGCGTACCGACTTCGATGATTTTTAAATACGTCGCAGAAGTCAACATTTTGCACACCTTTTTCTATATATCTAACCGTCGCTCGTTCTTGGTTTCCGAGAGATTCGCAGAAGAAAAGCTAAGAGTTTAGGTTCAAGTAGGTTGTTATTTTATCCGGCCACTGTAAGGCACCCGCCGATTAATACTAGCGCACAATTACAGACAGAATTCGTTGTACGATACCGACCATTGTTTTTTTTCAAAACATCTCGGAAATAAAGGCCGAGCGGCGGTTACACGTATAGGAAATATCGTGTAATATAGTGGAATAAATATAGGAGATAGTAGCACAAAATGTTGATTTCTACAACATATTAAAAAATCGTAGAAGTCTATGAGCTATGGAAGTCTATTCGTAAACAATTAGTCGAAAAGTAGAATGTGTTTTGCGATACAAAATGACTGCTACTTAAGTAGGTCTATAAACTTGAACAGAACGTAATTTATGGCACCCTTGAGTATTTAACTTTCTCTTCTTGCGGTTGACGCTGGCAGAAACCCAACGATCGTTGAAAGCTTCGCGTTTTCTTGCACGGTGCGCGTTACGCGAGATGCCGAAAGAAGAGCCGCGATATCCGATTACTGGTCGGTGAAGAATAAACCGATCGGGCAGGATGTGATCAATCCGTAGTGTTCTTACACCTTGTGGCTGTGGTGCGGCTTGCGTGCTGCCATCTGTTCGTGCTAATATGCGTGCGTGCGTGCATGCGTGCAAGTCTTAAAATACGATAGATGACGCAACGCGTAAATCTAGAAACGTCTTCGACTTCCGGCAGGATCCATTGGAAGCTAAAGGAGCGTGATGGCGCGCCTTCCTTCTTTACGTTCTGCTTCTGGCAGTGGCACGTGCCTATCGAACATCGTGACCGTGTGTACTGCGCTGGCTTAGGGTGAAAACAAAGCGAGAAAGTTCAGGTGGATGTGTAGCAGCTAAATATTCAGCCGCATGAGAGAACAAAGCAAGTAAAAGAAACGAGAGGCGACTCAGTCGACTAACGGCCTTAATTAACCGCAAATAATTTTGTTCTGTCAGTTTGGTAGTTGGCCGATTTGACTAACGCTGTTCGTTGTTTGCAATGCATTCCCAATATCGTAAAATGTGCTTGCAATATTCAAATTCGCGTAATTTCCGCTGCTACTGGACATATTCGACCAAATGAAAGCGCGTTATACTTCGTATTCGACGACGAAAGCATAAGAGAATCGAGTTATACCGGGTGTTTCACGTTACCGTGTAGAACGCGTGTGTTGGTACGCGGAGACGACTGTAGACGGTGTTGGATTTTTATAACGACAACTTATTTTCACAGTTTTGATATATCGTGATTATTAGAAGTTTCTAAGTCATAGCGTAATCCTGTTACCGTTGAGAACGTCGAGAGAAAGAGTTTTGGAGAAGAAAGATCTGCCCGACAGTGACAGCGTGTGTCGCGTTTCACGACGTGCTATATTCGACAAATTCTTGCGAAATAAGTTTTATCAGCGCGTAACTGGCAAGCTGGAATCCACGGAACCCTAATGATCTTTCAAAGTAGAACGCAGATTTGAAATTGATACGGAGAAGACTGTTTCGAAAGTAATTGGACGAAGGGAATCAGCGTCGCGTTTTCTGTCGCAACTCGGTCGGCACTCGTGCCACGCTGGATAATTGGAGACGAGTCTTTCCACGAGCTTAACTTCGTTTGTGCTTCTCGCGTCTCCTCGTCGCACCACTTCTACCACTTGCTTTTTTCCCTTGTCTCAACGAACGACAAGTTGTCTCTTCTTTTCCACCAATGTAACGAGAAGATCGCGAAATTAATTCGTCCACCGTGAAACTGCAAACTCTACTCCTCCCTAGTTGCTTCCTAGCACCAGTCCGCTACTCTCAACATGTTCGGTCGTTAGACCAAATTAATCTGTTCGTAGCAATTTTCAATTCGAGTTCAGAGTTACGAAACGCGTGGTGTTGTGCATTATTAGCGAGAGAAATTGTTTAGATGTTTTGAAGCGAGGACGAACGGTTCATATTTCAAACAGTAGATCAACCAAACGGCGTATTAAAATCGTTTCTTCTTATAAAATGCAACGAATGAAAAACGAAATATCGGTAACCGAATCGTGTTAGTTTAGACAATTTTGGCTGTAGAACGCGATGGTAAACGCGACGTACGTCTTCGCGTAACAAAGATAAACGATACGGCTTTGACAACATTGCACGAGGCCGGAGCATTTTTTCTCGCTTATTCCCATGCAATTTAATGTCATGACATTTAGTTGGTCGTGAAGCTGACACCGACTAAGGTACGCAAGTACTTCTAGTTCTGTCAACCATCCATGTTCTTAGGAAAATTATAAATTCATAACGTCATTGTCAATGTTGAATTCTCGTGATAAAAAATCCGGCAAATGTAAGATGAGATACGTAACGTTTACGATTCGCTTTGACGCTAAATTAAACGCGTAACAAGAACACGAATGCGCTTCACCACGAAACACCATAAAATAACATTAAAGCGATAAATGGTGATCGTAGTTTGATCAAAGATGTTAGAAAGACGACCAATATGCGAATCTAATCTGAATGCGCAGACAACCGATATGACGTTGCGAAGACGACGTGCACGAAGAGAGGACACCAGGTTTGGACTCGGACGAGTTGGTCGCGACTCAACGAACAAAACCTAGCGAACGAGGGGTGGGGTAAAAGGAAGGAAACGTAGTAAGAGGAAGAAGAGAAGAGAAGAAAAGAGGCGGTAAGAGCAAAATGAAACGAGACCACTCCGCTTACTGACTGCCGTTCTTTCTCGTTCGCGACGCTACGATTCTTTTTGTCTTGGCGACGCGCCGTACCTCTTCACCGGCCTACGAGTAGTTTAGAAGAGATCGTTAACGCCGCTGAATGCACAAGACGAAAAGAGGGACGCGACGAGAAAACCAACAACCAGCAGCATCGCGTAAACGCGATGAATTGGAAACTGCGATTCGACTTCGCCCAGAAGAAATTCCTTTTCCTTGCGAACACGCCGTTAGATGAATCATCGTCCGCGACCAATACGACATCTACAGAGGAATAAAATCACTTCTAGCGCTTAAAGCATGTTCCCCGGTTTATCGAACACATATTTTAACGTTGTGTTTGTGCGGTCGAGACGAACGACCGAAACGCAGCCTCTTTGTGAAATCTTCGTGATTAGAATTTCTTTTTATCGATCGTAAAATCGAACGACCAGATCAAATCGAAAAAAGCACTTAGTTTAAATTTAATACGATCATTCGTTGGAAAATAACGTCTCGCAGCTTCGAACGACTGGAAAAAAGCTAGTGGCTGTTAATTACGGTCGCCGCGTTTCTCGCGTTTCTCTGCCGATGCCAGACGTCGTTTTATCGTCGAGGCGAATCCGCGGGGCATTTGGCGGAAAGAGGATTGCGCCGTGAGCATGCTATGAACAAAGAAAAAGAGAAAAAAAAAATAAAAAAGGGAGGAGGAAAAAAAGAAACGACGAGACGCGCTTTTCGAAGGTGTACGCCATCAGAACGAACAGAGAGTTGGGATATAAAAAGAGTCGCGGCGACGACGACGCCAGGCGTCGCACCTCTACCGACGCAATCGACACGCTTGCCAAAGGGAGCGGAAACGAAAGCTTTCGTCCTGCAAATACGATGCACACGATTTTCCTCGATTCACGACCGATGATTATAGTCGAACCATGATCTCTTCTGGATTTTTTATTTTAACCACATCTTCATAGAGAAACGTAACGTGAAATGGACTATCCCGTAGCAAAAGTTAGAACGACAATTTCCAACTTTTTTATGGTTGCTCGCTTGTTTGAGCAATACTCGATGCGTGTCAAAGTCGTCACCTAGGTCGTTCTCCTACAAAGAGGATCTTCGAAATGGAAGAAAATTCTTGTAGATCGAGAAAACGACCCCCCCCCCCTCCCCCCATTTATCTCGGCCTCATTTTTCTTTCTTTTTTTTTTGTTTTTTGTTTCCTGTGCTCCATTTTATCGACCGAGTACGCGCAACTTTTGGAGCGTGAAGGAACGCGCGAGTCTATTTCGCGTCCACCCGAATGGGCTTTCTACGGGTCAAGGGCAATCGTAACGTGCCGTGTAGCGCTGCCAGCAGGGAAATGGTTTATTTTTAAAATCACTACCACGTCCATGCAAATTTGCAGAGTAAAAACTGTCGGATCGCCGATCGATCGTCTAAATATAATACAACGTGCCTTCTCGTGTCTGTCGCGGCCGGGAAACCGACAAGCCGAGAAACCTGTCGGAGAGCTTATTTGTACGTCGTTTAATCGTCACATAGACAACGACACAGGGAAACTAGATTTTTAAACGAAGTAACTTGATTCAAACTGCAGCACAGCGTGTGCGAATCGACGGCCAAAAAGTTAACACGATTGCGCTTATGTCGTGTCTTTCTCGTATGACTTTCATGTTGTAAAACCTTCGGCTTATCGTAGTCGGCGGATGCATTTACGTTAGGAAATTATATTAGGAATTTATACTTGTGGAAACGTTAAAAAATATCGCACACATTTAAACGGCGTACAATTGACTTTTACGGATCCGAGAAGTTGTCATCGACAAAGCGCAAACTTTTGTAAAAGAACAAACGACATTCGCTCGTTCACCCTTTAAAATAAACTTACGATCAAACGAAAGAATTCTTCATCGGCATAGCCGCGAATATTTTTCATCGACTCGTAAGTGGAATACGATAGTCCACGACTTGTCCAACGAATAATTTTCGTTTGTCCGCTTCCCGGAAGACCGACGAAAAGATTTCGATTGGACAAATCGTGGACAATCGTATTCCACTTACGAGTCGATGAAAAATATTCGCGAGAGCGTCGATGACGAATTCATCGATCCGATGGTACTTTTATTTGAAAGGATGGACGAACGAACGCTTTTAGAAAAATTTGCAGATGCAAAGTTCACGGATCTGGCTTCTACGTATCTGACGTGGGTGGCAACGGTGCGTGCACTATAACAAGATACACAAGCACACTTTCACGTGCTATAGGCTATCGTTCTATTTATCTCGATCCGATATAGTTGATCCATTTTGTAGATCATGCACTCTGGTGAATACTTAGAAGGCTGACAGAGTCGATACGTTTGCACGTAATGGCAAGTTGGTTGAAAACCGAGCTCCACTGGGGGTTTGAACGGTAATTTCATAAAATATAACGCGTCTGTGTGAACGTTATTTTTTCAAGCCGTTCCATCTACGCTGCCTCCCAAGAGTATTGCCACTGTAGCACAACTTAACCGCTGCTCTCAATGCTTTTGAGAATAACCGTATGTACAATGTACATATTTTATCGTCACGTCCATGTAATTTCTGTATTCTTCGTACACATTCCAGGTTTCTCTCGCGAGCAATAAATAAATAACTAGGAAAGGGAAGAATAACGAGCGTTCACCGAAGCGCTGTCGGATACGCCTTTGAGTTGGGTCAAGGACACATGCGATGAATCGTTTCTCGTCCGCTATTTAACCCTCGCGTCCGTTACGCTATCCGGTTGTAGAGACGCGATTCTATCGCAGCAAGAGGAGGATGAATAATCGACAGGCGCGAAATGTCGAGCGCGCCAATTCTCAATTCTTCGTGTTCCATGTAGGAAACTCGCGACTTGGCTGTATTTGGTCTACACCCAAGGACATGGAGCGTTTAGAGAATCAAATCCTTGCACGAAACAAGGGAAGAAGATGGGACGAGATACAGGCGCGTTTTAATAGAATACCGTGGGGCGGATAAAAGTTGGCAGAGACGGCGGCGGAAGAGGAAAGGCGGAGCCGCGACGGCAGAACCTGTTCTTCTCCCTCTCCTATCTCTACATTTTCCTCTTTTAACGATACGGTTCTTTCTACTTCTGCCTCTATCAAAACATACACGAGCTTCCTATGGATGATCGATCGGAGGAGCAATCGTACGCAGAAATATCTCGCTCGATGAACCAGCCACTCCGCGATCGCGAAGCAACGAACTTGTCTCGCATCGTCCGGAACGTCGCGCACTGTCGGCTCGAACGGACGGAACTCGAGTCGGCACGTTCGATCTGCCGATGGATCGGTTCGAAACTCGCGCTCTACGAGCTGGCGTTCACAGTTGCAATTGCAAGTTGGCTGCCGATGCGACGCAACGCCAACTCCCACACCGCCAGCCGACTCGCCGTCCGCATGCACACTGACACTGACGCTCCCTACAAGCTTGCACCGCGTTACCCTCTTCTCCTCACTTCTCCTCTTCTCTCCTCTCTTCTCCTCTTCGCTCCTCTTCTCTCCTCTCGCTGCTCCATGGCGTTCTGCGTTTCCTCCAACTCCCTCGCACTCGACGTTCTTCGTTGCTTTTGCAGTCCGCGCGCTCTCCATCCTCTCCTTGCCGACTCTGTCACCCTTCCATCTGTCTCTCTGCGTCATTCACCTCTGATCTTCTCTCTTCATCTCCAACGTCTTTCGTTCCGTTCTTCGTTCCATTGCTTCCCTTTTCTCTTTTTTCTCCTCTCCTCTTCTTCCGCTGCCGTCTCCGACTTCCGGTTTCTCGCGCATCGATTAGCCCTTGCTGGTTCGCTGCCAATCACGTCGTCTCTCCCTTTGACCTCGATCTTGCTTCACGAGGACCTCGCGTAGCATTCGTACGAGCGACTGTTGTACCAACGAACTCGGCTTTCCAACGATACAACGTTACAGTAATTTGGTCGTCGCTGTCTATCAACGACGAAACCACATTTTCGAATAGATATATTAGGTTGTCCGAAAAGATGAAGGAAGTCTGTCGATATTTTTAGAACGAAATGTTTTAGATCGTCACTATGTCTTATCATATTATTCATTTTATGCTTATCACATAAAAATTGTTGTGTGATAAACAAAATATCCTTTCAAATATTCTTATTTTAAATCCATTCAAACATTCAGGCTTTAAAAGTTTCTGACATATAAAAACGTTTTGATGGATTTTCAGTACAATTCATGTAATCTTTCAATTTTTATTTGGAGCTATAACAGATTTTAGTTTTCTATTTATGTAAAATGAATAAAAATCAAAATGTTAATTTGTAGATATAAGAACTGTCATGTTTGCGAAAACAAAGCAACGGTAATACGTGCATATTCTAACAGATAGGTGAAGACTCACATTATTATATGAAAAATGATCATAACAAATATTAACAAGGCAGCAAATGAGTTTCATTTGTTTATAATTATATTTAACAACATATTTATTATTTTAAATCTGCATGTTAAAAAACTGTATAACCTACATCAATTTTGTTTACACTGAGAACATGTAAATTTAATTTGAAAGAAATTTTTGCATAAATAATTAATGGAAAGGCTGGTAGTAAAGGTATTAGGTTGTCTGAAAAGTTTCTTTCGTTTTATGAGGAAATAATAGACGCACGACCTTTCTTTATTTTATATTATTTTGTCGAATTATCCAGTTTGTTTTGTTGAGATAAACACCGTGGCATTTCACAGACTTGGCTTCACGTTTGTATGAAGGTCCATTGTTGTAAAAAATACGTTTGCGAAAGAAAGACACTTTCCGAACAACCTAATATACTGTACAAAATAGAAAAATATGTAGATGTTAGATATTCAAATAAAAAAGGCTTGTGACCTTATGCGTTGGATTTTTCCAACTGCCACAGACCAGTGGAATGAAAAATGTCGATCGCTTGTCTGTTAAGGAACCAAGAAGAAGACTTGGCCGAGTTTTATCTATTATTATTAATATTATTTTATTTATTATACTATTATATAGTATTAATCGACGTACGTGTAAAATTTGCTTGCAATAGAGACGAAGTTTCCAACAATTTTTCAAATAGCCTTAAACGCACTAACATTGTATGCTATATGAAATTACGTAAATCCTTGGGGTAAATAAGACGATCAATTCTGGAAAATCGAGTTTATTTTGAGAATAAATTAAATTCTATCCAACAACAATTAATAGCAAATCTACTACAAATTTTACCTGGAAAATCGATTTTCTAAGTCCTAAATTACCGTTCTTTTCTAGTGACCTAATATGTTCAGTAAAATAGCTGCCTGTGGCGTAAAATATGTCGGTCGGCGGGAAGTTTGAATTCTATAGAATTTACATATAAATTTGTATAAAATGTATCAAAAGTTTCCTACTGTTTCAAACAGAATTTACCTACGAAATGATATCAAACGTAATTGTACCATCGCAGCTGCTTATCGCTGTAAACTGTTCGATCGACGCTAACCGTGCAATTGAATCATCTTCATCGTCTATTTTCGAACGGAAGTTGGTTTATGTCATTTGTAGGGGCGGTGATCGGTTGCTCTCGTCTTTTTATTTGATTCCCGCGTCGATTTACGTATCCTCACACCCCATTGTTTCGACCCACCGCGCCGCGAAATACGAAACGGAGCGGAAGCGGCCCCAAGGATTTGTTTCCTGCGCTCCTATTTCACACATTGCTTACCCATTCCACGTTTTTCTCTTCTCGGCTCCTCGCTACGAACTTACGCCATGATCACGTCAGCTACGCTACGCTTTTTTCCAACGAGTCAGTTTTATCAGAACAAATTCTACGTTATTTGGTATTTTATAAGACAGACAAATAGTCGATATGATTGATAGATTATTTTGTGGATTTATTTTGTTCATCAGGCTCTACACTGTATCAGTGTGTGCGCTGATGTTTAATGGCCAGTCTACTTAGATGCAAAATGAAGAGACGCGTCTTGGAAGATCGACGCTCTTCCAGCTGCACGAAACAGTCTAAAGAAACTAAATGGTTGACGAACGACTCACGCGATTCTTAACTTTTGTCGCTGTTTCATCCCTTCGTTTACCTACGCGATGATATCCTACGAGGTATCTGTTGGGAAAACGAGGTCAAAGGACCGGATTGGCTTCCACCCAAGCTACGACTCGATAGCTGGCGAGTTCAAATTTTCAGGCGAACGTAGCAGAGAGTCGTGAAACGTCTTTGCGACAGATTTTCCAAAGGATTATCGCGAAATCTTTTTTATTACGCAAGCTTATCTCCGTAATCCGCGAGACAGTCGGAAACGCGGAAACATAAGGCAGACAAAGATAGTCGTCCGTTCATAAACTGGTTTCTAGCGCGCCGATCGTAACATTGAAAAGAAAGAAACGCGAGAAAAGCGAACAATACACGCGGTGCGCAAAGCAACCTTGAGAAATCCTCAACAGATTAGCCGTGAGCGTTGATCGTGTTCACCTCGTCGTAATTTTCATCCGAACGTTTCCATTCCACCGGAAATATTTTCGCCAGATTCTCTTCACTGACCGCGAGAAACGCGATCGATTCTCGTAACCCAGTTCTTCTTCGCGAACGTAATAATTCGTCGAGCTTTTCCTCTCGGAAAATGCGTTCGCCAAGCTGGCGAGAAAATAAGAAGAGAGAGAAGAGAAAAGAGGAAAACGTAAGTAATAAGGTGGAGAATTTGTGAGAGCGCTGGCTAAGGGTGTAACCCGGTCGATAAACCGGGGTGGGTGCGGTCCTTCCTCATCTCTCCTGCCCCACAGCTCCGACCCCGACCTCGGCCTGACCCCCTCGCCCCACCATAGTCGCCGACCCATCTCTTCTCTTCCACCTTTCACCGACACACGATAACCCACTGAAGAATGCGTGCACGCACCCACCGCTGATATCTCTCGTACACCTACAGTCGCCTTAGCAATTGGACACGGCACATCTATCTGTTTGTTAGTTTCAGGTCGATGGTACAGAAATTGCACTTTCTAGGTTGGCAACTAAGTGATTGCGGATTTTGCCAATACCAGTTAATGACAAACCCCGCAATCACTTGGTTGCCAGCCCAACAATACGCAAACTGCGAACGTAAGTTACAAGGAAAACGTGAAATTTAAACTTGCCAGGAACTACGTTAACGTAAAAACGTCTCGACTCTTTGGTTATTTCTCTGCTCGTTATTGGTTAGGATTAGAATAGGATTGTTGTCGTTTCCGAGAAAATCGGGTTTGAAAATTTGACAAATACGCTCAAACTTGATTGATCGCCGATTGGACAGTAGCGAATAATCGACAGAAGGTTAAACTACGTATGAAAATAAGTGAAAAACGTAGAAGGAGGTTGGTTTCGTAAGCTGCTTCCTTTCCGAGGAAGATAAATTTTCGAATGTGTCGTGCGCGTGTGCCATGGTTGGTTCTTAACTGAACATGTTCCGAGTCTATTTGGGTGAAAACCACGGAAAATGTTATTTTACAATTTTATTCTCGCGTAATAAGAACCTTCTGCTGATTGTTTATTCATAGCCAGCCTGTGCTCGGCCTCTAAGTATATTTGATAAACTTTCAAACTCCACTTTATCGGATACAGAAACAACGCGTCACATGGAAAATTTGTTTCTTCGTATACGACCAATTAGAAAGCACCACCCTGTATAAACACGCTCCCTATTACACTTCATTTTACTTTATTCGTTCTGTAGTTTATTACCTATCCATTGCTTGTATTTTTTATCTCACAATAAACGCTTCTCTTCGCTTTTGTCCCCCGCTTCTGTACTCTTCGCTATTGAACACTGTGCTGTCCCTGTATTGTTTGCTTTGCATAAGAAAAGCAGATTTAAATATCCTGTTGCTTATCGAATCAGAATACGAAGCATTTGTCGTAGCTCGAATACACGTGAACAATTTCTCCCTAACAACAACGTTTATTCGCGCGATAGAATTCTGTTCGTAGCATAGACCGGACGATCGCGCTTCCTATCACGTAACTTGACATTTCTATTTCTCTTGGCAACTAAGTGATTGCGCATTTTATCATTATCACCTAATAACAAAATGCGCAATCACTTAGTTGCCAACCCAATATAAACTGACTATAAAATTTCGATAAACTGTCTCTATGTATTAATTTACATAGTTTTTACACGTCGAAAATTTGTATTTGTGTCGACCCAACAACTACGATATACACTGTCGTATAAGAAGATAATAGAAAAATCGTCCTGCCTCTTTTTATCTGTCTAATTGTCTAATTTATATTCTGTTAAGAATAAGTGCAGATGTCCACGTATTTTTGAGCGGCAGTATGCGGCTAGAGTCTTACGACGTAAAGTGTATGGCCGGCGACGACTGTCGTAAAAGGTTCTCCGAAAAATCGAAAGAGGTTGGCCGGAAAAGCGCGAGCGAGAATGATTTACTTTCGAACAAAGTTAACAGCGGATCGCAAGTTCACAAGGCGGTTGACCTATTTCACTCGAATAACTAAGCTTTATGGTACCGCAGGGTGGATACTAGCGTTTTCATGAAAAAAGAAACAAAGATGTCGAGTAATGAGTAGGGAAAAGTAACTCTGTGTCTTTGTACATTTTCCTAGAATCAATCATAAAAATGTCAAATAATCTGAACTTTGATTCTCGTGGACGAGATGCCTCGTGACGCGACGAAACTTCCTCCTTTTGAAAGTTGATGAGCGATAACAAAATCAGCATCTGCAAACGTCAAGCGTTGTAGAGTTATCTTTTTCCTTTTTTGCTCGACATGTGCTTTGTATTCAACGCGTCTGGCTATAGACAAAATAGAAAAGGATCTTCCAGTCCGCCAGTAATTCGTGCAGTTTGAATAACAAAGTTGCTGACAAAAGTCGACGAAAATGTTCCCGTACTTATCGGCGACAGTGTGTATTCTATGAGATTGTCTTCTTTAACGCGACGTAAGCTCCGCAAACGGATTTAACCACTGCGCGACTCTTCTTGTTGTCTTACGCCTTCTGATCGCCTTACGAAACAAACGCGACACTCGTTTCAATTTATTCCAATGTGTATGCAAATTATGACTATATTTTCGTGCATCTTAACTGTATAAAAAATCCGTTTTAGCACTTTGAATGCTACGTTGGTCACGGTTTCTCCTGCAACTTCTTACAATTGTAAAAATTGTATGAAAATTGACAGTTAGGGCATTTTGAATATAACCGATAAATAAAAGATACTTTGAAATAAAAGGTGCCCCATTGAACAATTAAACATTTTTATCAGAACATCAATAAAAAGAAAATGAGAAGAAATCTTGCATCTAACGGTGCACTGTGTTAAAACACTTTAAACATAAACGTGGCTCATCGATACAATTTGGACAATAGATGGTCACCTTTTTGGTCCGATTCTTAGCAATTTTTCATCCTAACTGTTTCACATTTTTTGTATACCACTCTCTGCAAAATTTTCGTGCCAGGTACGCCTGCTCTTCTTTCTTCTGCATTTCATGTCGTAATCTTTGTCGAATAGTATATTTGATGAATGGCACTGTGTAAGATCTAAAATCTGACACCTTGATTTTTCTTTTTGTTGCTTGTTTATAGAGTATAATCGCGTTTGAAATTCATGTATTTAACAATAACTGTTACGTCCCGAGGCTTACTATAGGCCGTGTTCCTGACCATCTCCCTTGGAACTACAGTGTCGCAGACAGATCGTCTTACACGACCGGCGAGATATAAACAATATAGCGATAAGCGCATAGTTGTCGTCAAGCAGCGAATTCTGAAAAACATCGAATCGCCTTCGGTTCGTTATTTTACGTGCACAAAAAAGGTGGCGTACGTGATCATAAGCGCGAACGGTTGCGAGACCAGAGCGTGGTGGGGGTCGTCTCCAAGAAAAGACAAAGGAAAAAATCGAAGGGCAGTCAGTATCATTCGAGGATTCAAACCGATTGCATCGAGAGGTTCAGAGAAATAAAATCAAGGTCGCTTAGTCAAACGAATACGTCGAGAAATATTATAGAGTCGAGTCGAATTATAACAATAAACTAGTTGTATCATCGTTAAATCATTTGTAACGTGTTAATTATAATTTTAAATATTGCTAAAAATAGTAGCTTATATTAACCCTGTTAATTCAGTGTTACAATCATTTGAACTACCTCTGTTATCCTAATCGAAACAGGGGAACGAGTGATTCGCGGCGTCGACTATCAGAATCGTAGCGAGAATTTACGTCTCTCGCTGACGCGTTTTCTCGCGATCGCGTTTCTCCCCGAAAAGTCGTAACAATAACTTTAAAGCTAATTTTATTTACCACTTGAAAGTTCATTTATGTGGTGCAGAATATGCTATCATTTGATCTGATAAATCTACAGCACATTTTCCCCTCTTGTAATCTACACTACCATTGGTTTATCACAAACATAATTTTTTTGCAGACCTCTACCATTTCAGCCGAATGTTTCGTCGAAATCATAAAAATAATCATAATACTGTTTGCTAATAGCTTCTACACGTTTCAACAATATATTCTGCACGTTTTGCCTACGACGAAATAACGAATGCGAATGGTTTGTTGAAATAAACGAAGCCTAGTTATAATATGTCGCTATCAACTGTTAACTGGTCATCCGTGACCACCAATAAGTTAAACGGTCCATTGGGGAGGAATGTTGTCTTACATCATCAATTTATCATTATTTTGCCATTATATACTTTGAATAATAAAAATACTCCCGTGCTGTTCTGAGCGAAACACGTAATTTCTGCGTGGCAGTCAAAGTGTTAACTGTATAAGAAGAAAGAAAAAGGAACGTAATTCGTTTGCAAAGGATGCGATCGCTTGATCGCTCGATTAAAATTCAACGTTGTTTCTCTTCTGTTCGGCAAGGGACCATCATAAAGGGTACGCGACAGAGGTACGTGGGTTTGAACCAGCCGCCGCTCCTTTATCGCCGAAAGCGGAAGAAGAAAGCTCGGCTAAGAGAAGGAGATCTTCTCTTGCACACTCCGCATCCGAGCAAACGAAAGTTGCAGACTTCTAAACACGTAGCTCGACGCCCGGATACAGCCAGGAAACGAGGCGAAAGAAGGAAACATAGGAGGAAAGGAAAACCTAAGCCGAATCTAAGCGTTTTCGCGGCATCGATCCCATCGCCCCTCCCCGAACGCGCTTATTCCTTTGGGCTACGACCTGCTCGTTTACTTTTCTAGTTTCTGCTTCTCCTCGCCGACTCTGTCGCTGTCTGAATAGAAACGTTACATTACAATTTTCCTCTTGTTCCTCGCGGTTAAATTCTTTGCCACGCAAAGTGAGAGAGACGCGAGCAAAGTGTCGAATACGACAGTACAGATAGGATTCGTTTTTGAGATACGTTGATCGGCAGAACATTTGGAAAATAGAAACGCAGCTACGACGATTGATCTAACCCGCGTCTACGCAGTAAAATGAAAGAAACTCGAGCAACGCGTTCGACGTAGCGTTATAAATCGCAGCTGCAAAACCATCGAAACGAAACACTTGGAGAATGATGTTTCACGATATCGCGGATTATCTTGCAAATCTGTAGTTGCAAAATTCTCTTCTAGTTTCATCGAAGCGTCGGAAAGCCGAGGTGAACTGCAGAGCAACGAAAACAGTGTTTTTCGTGCTAATCGATATAAAATCAATGATTGGACTGGAAGGGGCTCGCAGGCAGGTTGCAGAAGCCCGTGCGTGGGGCAGGGCAAACGCAATTTACGCGGCGAGATCGAAATTCGCTTGGGCCGCCGTAATTGGGTCACCGATTCGTTCGGCACAGGTCGAGGTAATTTTAAGACGTCTCGTTATTTCCATCGAAAACAACGTCGAAAGCTTTGTATTTCGTTTGGACAAAGCGAAACCGTTGCTGGAACGTGGAAAAGGCGAAGAAGCAGGAGGAAAGTGGAAGAAACGATGTCCGTGGAAATTTTTCGCTTTAAGGCGGTTCCGCGGAGGCGGTGGTCGAAACGACTAATCGATAGCGCATCGAGAGGAACCTCGAACGCGCCACACACGCCGGAAACGACAAAGGATTCGTCCTGGTAATTAGGTCACGTAAATCGGCAGTATTCGGCCGATTCCAGACGATCGTAAAACGCAACCTGTCGCGACCTCCGCAGTCCCGAGATTCTGATCGAAACGCGTGCAGAGAAACTGGGCCACGACGGAGCCGCGTATCTACTTTGATTCGTCGTTTCGTACGCCTGCGATGGTAATTGCCGTGAAAGAACAAAGAACAGAGTGATACGTTCGTCGTTGGAGAAATTGAAATGGACTGTGAGTGTCAGGTTTCGCGTGTATTTAACGCTGTAACCCTGGCTCTCAGTTGTTTCCCACCCAATCGTATTCTTCCCTGGTTTAACACGTTGAATGCCACGCCAGTTTCACGAGGTTTGGCCGTGGCGCCACGACGAATTTTTTATTATGCGATACATAATGCGATCATTGATGAATTTATCTCACTGAGGTCACCGGTGACCCGTACGGTGCTGTAGCGCAGTTTCGCACGATTCACTTATTTTTTTCGATCACCAATTATCTCACATTGTTTCTTCGCGTTGCTAAATAATAGTTCTATGTTGTTACGTCGGGGACCTACCATAAAGCATAATCCATCTGTTGATCATACTTCGCACACGTTTTTACTTGCAAAATTTCTACCATTCTGGAATAAAATTTGGAATTTTATTTTATACAATCGTTATAGTAACTAAATAAGTTTCGATCGACAGACAAGCTTTGCCGTTTTGAGAAAATTTCCTACAAACAGATTGAAATTATTGCGTTGACAACTAAGTGATCGCCGATTTTATCAATACCACCTAATCACAAAATCCGCAATCACTTAGTTGCCAACCCAATACAAACCATCATCGACTGTGAGAAACTTTCTTGCCCATGGAAAGAGTATGACATCGAGTCGCAAATGATTGAAAGCACACGCAGTAAAGTTGATTATACCAAGGGCTTCCTATCTACATAGCGAATTAATTCTACGAATAGCGTAGACGGAATAGGAAAAGAAAGAGAATAGCTGTAGACTGAAAAACAAGAGCGGAAGAGATAAAATCCTTTCTTTCTCTTCGTCTCGTTATAGCCTACGTACAACTGGAACGCGCGTAACGTCCAACACCTGCGTCAATCGTACAGCCTTAATTCGTGTTGAATTTTCAACCAGTCATAGATCGAATAATCGTTAATTACTTATTTTTATTCCACTCTTCTTAACACTTTACCGACCGATAGCAGATTAATCGGTTTTTTGTCGCCGACAATTTTTCTCGTTATTTGAGCAGCAATTTGTTATTTAGTACTAAGGTACCTTTCCCAGTTGCGTCACTTGCATTGCTTTGTAAACTCCTACAGTTTTATACCAATTTGAAAAACTTACCGTTCGCGATCAACGAAAAGAATAATATTGGAGAGTCTAAACCGAAACAGAGCTAGCGCCAGGGAAAATCTGCGCCCGAGCTTCCAGTCGGACGTGCGTATGCTGTTGAACCGCTAGCGGTGAGTAAAGTGTCAAAGACAATTTCTCTTTTAAGGAAAAAAATTTTTCCTACTCTTTTCAAGAATAAAAATTGCTCCAAAATACGATGCAAGGCAGATACGATCCCTTTGGTCGAACGGGGTTGCGTTTCGATCGTTGGCTCCTGCCACGTCACGATCCAAGTTCGCGCGCGTTAAGTGGGTCAGCAGGATGCAGGCGCAACGTATACTACGAATGGCCGTTTACCTAGTAAACGCAAAGTGCATCCCTTCGTTCCGCTCGTTGTCGTAAAGTAACTACCATCGCTGTATATTTTCGGCGAGGGAATGGGTGGCGCGTGCACGTCCTATCGCACGTAAAATAAAATAACGACGAAAGAAAAGCGTGGTGGCAAAAGTAGCGACTCACCCGATGCGCAGGCGGAGGCGATTAGAAAACCAAATCATCTGGTTGGCAGGCGGTTTGCCGCGAAGCGAATCGACCATCTTTCCGACGATTATCTCGCGAAATGAGGTTTAGGAGACCTACTCTCTCGGCGTTCTACCTCCATTTTCTCGGAACAAGCGAATAAGCGATCGAGCGAGAATGAAAACTCGGAATGGAAAAGGGAATTCGCTTGTTCGCGATGGGGTATTTCGGCGAACGTAAACAAACGCTCGAATGCGCTCGTTTAAAGCGCTCCCCTCGCGCGTTCCAACGTTTACGCGGCTTAAACTGTCGCAGCAAATTTCCAAGCGACGATTTTAATACAAACCGAGCATTGTCGCGTTCCTCGCGAGTCAGGAAAATTAACGAAACGAAGCGGGAAACGCCTGGTTGGTGAACCGAGGGCGCAGGTGGACAGAGAAAGACGCAGAGATGAAACAGTTTTGCGCAATAATGGTTCGATCGAACTTTTTTTCAAACGCGATTGCTCCAGAGGTGGCATACTTTTACCGATCAACTACGGTTACGTGGAACGCGTTATCGACCGAGACCGTGTCGATCGCCATTATTGGGTCAAAACTAGTCGTATGAATTAGATCGTCGCTTCCTTACCGTCCAACGATACGCAATGCCTCCAGACGAAAATACGCATGCCGACTTGAGAACGTGAGATTTCGCGGCCGACGATCAAGCATTCGCCGAATGATTCGGCGAGGGCAGCAGTTCGAGCGCACGAATCGAGCGGTGGATCCGCGTCACACTTCCTTCTCTTCGATCTCAAGGGGCAGGCTCTGCGAGATCGTGGCGGAAACACGCCTCGCGGCAACGTACTCCTCGAATACCCAAGTGTCTGACTCGCTTGGCCAGCATCGTCCGAATTTTCTTCGATTTGCTTCCCCTTGGTACTGACGCCTGACCACGGTCAACGTTGGTCTGACGATCGATTTGACCGACGATCGATGAGCAATGGAAGCCCAACAATGCACGATAACGATCTTACGCGAGGCAACGATGCGACGTAACTGTTCTCGGCAGGAGCAGCGCTGCCACAGGGAGGGACAGACAGATTGGAGGCTGCCGCCGCCGACGCTGCTGCTGCTGCTGCTGCTACTAGCGGAGGTGCTACTGATAGTAGCAGTGGTGGTATCGTAACCACTGCCGACAGCGGAAGCACGCGCGGGGTGTGTACACACCCGGGACACGACCGAGAGGAGGACGCGATAGAATACTGTCGAGGAAGAGGAGAGCGGAAAAGAGAAAGAAAACGGGCGAGAGAGAGAGAGAGAAGCAACGAAGAGGGAGAGGAAATTGGAGGAAAGGAGAACGGGTTGCGGGGAATTGAGGTGCAAAGAAGGAGGATCGGGGGTGTGCAACCTGCGCGCAAGCGTGGAGGAACAGCCACAGGGTGTAGCCGTTCTCTGCCTGCCAACCTGCCTGCCTGAGATGCACGTTCGCCACAGCTGAGAAACTCAGATACTTTGTCGTTTGGTCGGTAATCGGCCTTTCAACAACGCGTCCCTTATCGTCGTCCGACCCAACATTTCCCTTAACATTTCCTCCTGTATGGTTAACGCGTACCTGCTACCTAAGTGGCAACCGACCGACCTACGATTCCTCCACGAAAGATGAGATTCCTCGAAAGATGTGGAACAAAGTCTCCGCGATCGAGGCTTCGTCTTTGGCAAAGACGATGTTGACAATCTGATTGATAGGTGTGTACTAACATCAAGTTTCTACTAATATTTAAAGAGAAATGGTTCAAGATACCAGAAGATGCAGCAACATCTGACGTTCAAATCGTACGCTGAAGATCTTAAAACGTTCGATCTTCTCCTCGACTGGAACTTGCACCAGATCGACAACGTATTAGGTTGTCCGAAAAGTGTCTTTCTTTTACAGACACGTCCTTTACAACGATGCATCTTTATACAGACATGAAACCTAATCTGTCGAACCATGTGATCTTTATTTTGATAGAACGAAATGGATCATACGTAATTCGATAAATATAAAATAATAATAATATAAAATAATATAAAACGGAAAATGTTGTGCATCCACCATTTCCTTATAAAACGAAAGAAACTTTTCGGACGATCTAATACAAGTTTGTATCTCAGAGTGGAGTTTAACGCGATCAAGAATGGGCGGTAACAGCCTTCAAAAAATATTCTAAAAATGTCAACGTTCCAAATTAAGATTATTATCAACTTTTCGATAAATAATTTGTTTACGTTATAATTATATATTAAATAATATATTACAAAACATGAGATATAATGGTATGTCCGAAACGGATACGAAAGATCAAGGTAAGGGCTAACTAACGTTGTTTTGCGTTGGATGAAAGATCGCGCCAGTTGGATGAACTTTGGTCGACGAACAGACATACGACCTATTTTCTTCCTATTATTTACTTCGAAATGGTCTCTGCGGAAATATAAAGCGAACAGGCGCTTGAACGCGTAAAAGAAAAATGCCACAGACTGTGCGGTCAAGAATGAAAGAACTCACGTATATCTATATATACAGAGTGTCTCATTTTAATCGATCCACGTAAACGTCTCCGAGCTAAACATTATTCGAAGATAAAACTCGCTTGGTTACTTGAGGGACGCGTCGTGTTCCTTTCGAGGTTCCAAAACGACCTTTCTTTTCTTCCAAATGGAACCGTACATTTTCTCGTACGGTCGATTCCACGAAATTAATATTGCAATATCCTTTTAAACGTTTTAAGCATTTTCAAATACAAGTAGCGCGATTCTTTCTTCGTTGAGATATTAAAAACTACATTGAACGGAATATCATTACGTGGTATTGACAAAATCCGCAATCATTTAGTTGCCAACCCAATATAATAAAGCCACATAGTTCCGTTCGAAGAAACAGAGATCATCGGTCCATGTATCGTTTAGAAAATATCGCCTTGGATCGAGTAAAATTAGACACCCTGTATACTATAGTAATTTATCGCACATCTTTCAAATAGCACGCTTCGTCGCCTGCTTTATCCGGTTGTGAAATTTCAGCAAGCGTTTGTAAATCGCATCAGAGGACACCTGCAGGTTCGTTTGAACGATCAACGTCGCGTCTAACTCGTCATCGACTATCTCGTTCGGGAAGAACGCGCCGGAAACGGAAAAACATATTTCCCGTCTTTTAAACAAAACCAATTTTATAGCTCGTAATGCTGTTAATCGATTGCACATCAAAGCTATCTTCATGTTTTTGATTTTCAGGAGTAGAATTAAATTTTTCTCATCTTCTGGAATATTTAAGAGATATTAATACTTTACCGACCGATAGCCCATTAATCGGTTTTTGTCGCTGATGTTTACCACCCGATAGCCTATTAATCGGCTTTTTGTCGCCGATAATCTTTCTCATTATTTGAGCAGTAATTTATTGTTTAGTACTAAGGTACCTTGCTCAGCTGCGTCAGTTGCGTTGCTTTGTAAGCTCCCACAGTTTTATACCAATTTGAAAAACGTACCGTTCACGATGAACGAAAAGAATGGTATTGGAGAGACTAAACCGAAACAGAGCCAGCGTCAGGGAGAATCTGCGCTTGAGCTGCCGGTCGGACGTGCGTATGCTGTTGGAACCGCTAACGGTCGGTAAAGTGTTAATGGCAATCTATCAAATTATTTCCTTTCTATTTCGCATTAAAATACTTTCATGTAGCCACTGTTATTCTTGCTGTTGATATATTTTTACATATTACGCGCATTCTGTAGATTTCTCCGCTCTTCGAAAATATATAAATATCTCTAATCGAATTAACACGTTGATCGCTCAGCGTAATTCGGCAAAGTTTCACTAAGTTTCACGTCGGTACACTTTCCAGCTAAAGTATTTCGAGGGATCTCATGGCAGATATCCCAGATCTTTCATTTAGTCGAGAAGCATACTTGTTGCGAGACGCACATCGGTGATTTTTTCATCCTCAAAATGTTCAGTAGACGGCGTGAAAATATATTTGAAAGTGAGGAGAGTAGTATACAATAATGGAAAAACTATTGTCGACAGAAGTGACCAGATGGTCTCATATGCCACTACGATACGGAAAAGCATCAGGTGGTATCCGAAGTTAGCGCTACATTTACTCTTAGGAACAAATATAGTAAATGCTCATATTATGTACCAAACAGCCGGAAACAAAAAAGTACAGATAAGAAAATTTCGGGAGATTCTCTTTTCCGAATGGAGCGGTGTGTCCTCAGAAAATACTGTGCCTGACAAACATCGGATGAGAACGAAGAAGATGTGCTACCATTTGAAGATTCGTAAGAATCAGCAGGGCAAGCCTATAAGAAGAATGTGCACCTTACGTTATGAGAAGAAGAGGCAAATTGTTGCACGCCAAGAAGCGAGAAAAAACGTAAAAAGGACTGAAACATATTGTTCGAAGTGTCCGAAATCATCCCAAATGTGTTTGGAATGTCTTAACGAATACCATCTGACATAGCATAATGTAATATTTTATCCAGAACAGGGCCGGCGTGACCTTTTGCGGGGCCTGAATACACATTAAAATCCTACACTTAAATTTTACAAATTCTGTTATATATTATATATTTTTTATAAGCAGTTTTTTAAACAAATACAAGTAATATTTTTTCGCATGCATAATTCGCTTTTAATTGGCAAAAAATTCAATGAAAGTAGAAAATCTGTAATCATGTATAACTTTTGCAAAAAACTATTGATGTAGTTTAATTTCTCTAAAAAGTACATTTCTCTAAAGCTGGATTTTTTAAATCTAAAGTAGTTTTCAGGATATGACGACTTTACGGAGTTACATTGAACTTTCTCACTCTTTCTGATTTTTCTCACTCCTTTAAACTGAATCATCGCTACTAAAAAAATGTCGTGCATCTGTTAATGGTAATTCTATAAAAAGTTAATCAAAATCGGTGTTTTTTAATTGAGTAATTTTCGTAGATCGCGGGCCTCTCAAAAGCCTCGGGTCCCGGCGAACGCGCTGAACCTGCCTTGCCCCGGCCCTGACCTACAATATAAATTAATAAAAAGAATGATATAATGTGTTTTTAATATTTTTATGTTCTATATCCCATATATAATATCCTGTATTTAATTAACTCGAAGAAGAAGCGCGCCACCCGTATTTAGGTTACGGGGTCCCCACGGAAGCATACACGTCACATAGATATGGGTGACGCGGCGACCAACTTGTTAAAATGCGTTAATTTTCCAAAATTCATCGATGTTACGTGATAATAAAGTTTGCTTGGAAATTCAAAAAATTAACGTCGTTCGTGCGCTTTGATACAGCAACAATAAACGTAGCTTAGAAAACAATACACATGAAACGTGTGCATATGTCACGAGATGATGCAGCCTTCACCGTCACAGGATTAACCTTTACGTCGCGATATTCGACTACGGTGAAACACTGGCGTGTTCCAGTTCACAGAAACATTTCATTTTAATCCACCTGTCGTTCGAATGTATCTTTTTGCTCTCGAATGATCGACAAGGACGTGTACGTAACGACAGAATAGCGGCGCAAAGGAAAAATCGAATAATTCCATTTCTGTTGGGTCTTTGATTTTGGTATCAACTCAGTGGAGATACGACATGATTGAAAATAGGGGCAACCCATGAAAGTGCAATTCACTTAAACGTTGTACACAGCGACAAATTTTCAACAACTGCAGAAAACAAACGACACGACTGCTTCTACATTTACGAGAATAGGATAATATGCATACGCGTAATCGCAAAACAAATATACAACAAGAAATCGTGGCTTGGTAATATAAAATTGCTTCGAAGCATACTATTGCGTTGGCAACTAAGTGATTGCGGATTTTGTCATTAGGTGGTAATGACAATATCCGCAATTACTTAGTTGCCAATATAATATGGACTGTAATACGCTAAACTTAAAAAAAACGTTTAATAAGGATATTGCACGGATATCTACGCGTTTATGAGAAAAGGGAATAGTCGAAATGCAGCACGAGACACCTAAAATTCTAACGAGGCGTTGTTCTATTGAACTTGAAGTATCGTAGAAACACGATCATGAAAAGCATAGATGAACATGACGAAGGCAACTTTCTCGTTTCGACTGATCATAAGACGTCGAAACGAATGTACAAATTGCAAAAATTCGCGCGTTGTCTTCTAAAGGAAAGTCGACATTTATTCAGTGAAAATTGAATGAATTTTGTAAATTATTGGATTGGCAATTAAGTGATTGCGGATTTTGTCATTACCACCTAATGGTACAACTGGGAAAATTGGAAAACTTCATTTCTAAAAGTTTTCAGCAACAAGGGTTGGTCTGCAACACGATACGCCTATAACTTCAAATACATCTTCAAGCATTTGATTTTCTTCTCCTCATTTTGGATTTTTAATTTTTCCCACGCCATTTCATACTTTGATATCCGATCTGTGGCTTTTTGTGTTCCATCAAATTGTTTTAAACTGAAGTTTGTTTCTTCTTTTTCATAATTCCACATTTTTCCTTAATAAGTTACAAAGTGGTTCCAGCAGTTTGTATCCTCTATAGATTTATAATAAAAATTTATTTTCCCCAGTAATTGTCTTACATTTCTTTTTTTCTTTGGGTGTCCAAATTCGCGTATTGCTCTGAGCTTATCTCTTTCTGGTCGCACACAGTATTTTCTATGATGTGACCAAGATATTTTATTAAACTTTTTGCAGAATTGGTATTACCACCTATTGACAAAATCCGCAATCATTTAGTTGTCAACGCAATAAATCCCAAAATAATTGCATTTGTATAAAAAAAAAAGGAATTTAATTTATCGTAGATTTCGCTTGTAGCAAAAAGTAGAATTATTATTAAAGTTACCTCGATGTTTCGATAAAACTGGACTCGATAAAAAGATCTAACAACCACCGTTTCCAATTGTTAGTTTGCCATTCGTTTTCACTTATACTTCGACAGCGCTCACATACTGTGTTTCTATTGGGATCGATCAAAGTGTGCTGATACTCGCGAGCTTTCGCGTAATGACGAGAATCGTCATCCAAGGGACGAGGCATTTTGCGTCCGTTATCTCGTCACTGTAAACCGAGAGAATGCTCCGACCTTGTTGCATCAGGTCCTCCGAATCGGTTATCGAAAATCGATGCTGTTCTCGCGGCAGAGCTTTGTCGCGGCCAATTCCAGCGTTCCATGGACAAATAACATAATCACCAGGGAAATTGTTCGAGAATACAGAGACAAAGAGAGGAAGAATAGAAAAGAAACCGGGCGTTTGGCGAACATGAAAAACTAAAAGCCAGAGAGAGAAACGTAATGTAAAAGAGCAACAACGAGAAGAAAAGTTGCTTCTTACCTTCTCTGCCGAATTTACGTTTCTTTTTTCCAAGACTGGTGCCGGCGGAGGAACTCTTGCCGGAGCTCTTGTCCTTGCTCTTCCAGCGCATCAACATGTTTCGCAAACGCTTCAGCGTCTCGAAGATAGATCGTTGCGCGTCATTCGAAAATACCGCGCGCGCGCATGCGCGCGCGTTCACGATAGTCGGTTGAAGTTGGATCGCGCTATCGTCGATCGACTGGCGCGATCCTGCACCGATTTCCGCGTTTCCACGCCATCTTCTCGTTTCCTCGTCCCGTGCATCACAAACGCCAACGCGTATTATCGTCGTTTATTAACGCGTTTACCTCGAACCGACCGTTTCTGGGCGTTCGCCGGTTGAAAAGTTGCGCTCGAACTTGCGTTTCTCTTATCGCTCGATCTTCTTTCCCGAATTTAGCGAACGGTTCGCAAAAACAATTGCGAACGAGCTTTCGCGTAGAAGGTTAGATCGTTGGAGAATTACGAGAACTGGCAGTGCCGGTGAAGATTCGGCCGCCTCTCACGTCGCCATTTTTCGCACGCGAATTCCATCGCTCGCCGTGGGTGGGTGGTGTACTCGGAGCACGCTACGTACCGAACCGGATCACTGGGTCAAAGGAACCGGCCGGCCCTGCCAACGCTGCCAGTCCCGTTCGAAATATTCGATGAATGAAATTAATCGCGACAGATCGAATGCAAATTACCTACGTCCGCGTTACATCGCAGAGAGCATTCTCAGCCGAGGTAAATTTATCCGGAGCATGAAACAACATTGGAAAGAGGCTGTGTGAGCCAACACTTTAATTATACGCGCGTTATCGCAAAACCGATGAATACTCCACTTTTCACGGATTATCTTGATAAGCGAAGACGTGGCGAATTCTTACGCACGTGGAAGCTTAAGTAAAACATAGCCATTCGGAGATTATAGAATTACTTGAAAGAAGAAGGAGAAGAGAAGCAGCGAGAAGAAGACGATGAGCAGGAAAAAGACGAGGAAAATGATCAAGTGTATCCTGCTCATGATCCCGTCGGTCTTCCAAATCGATAGGTCCACCTCGTATTTTAAGCAATATGGAGCTGCACTTGCAGTGCTATCGACCGTTTCTTGCGAACGAAGAAGCCAGCACAGTCGATGCACCGTCACCACGCGTTGTTACGATTCTTCCCTGCACACGTACGCAACTAACAACGCCTATACACCAGGCAGTTAACTTGCAGGATACGTGTGGTACAATCGCCTTGACACATGTAGCGCAACGAGCAACCTCAGACACCAACTTGATTACACGGTGAAGGTCGTGACCGAGGAAGAACCAACAGCTATATATACATGTATATGTATACAAGCATATGCACACGCGTTCACCGACTGCTACTACGTGCAGCTTCTTATCATCGAGTAAAGCGATGTGACTGCGTGTTGCGAACGTTAGAGAGCCAAAGCGAGAGATTCGCTCGGTGTTGCACACTCGCCAGCGACCATCTACCGAGATACGATTAACTCGACGAGAGTTAAGGATCGTGGAATTGTTGAAGAAACGATGGTCGCGA
Organism: Bombus soroeensis; assembly: GCA_014737365.1. Taxonomy (NCBI): domain Eukaryota; kingdom Metazoa; phylum Arthropoda; class Insecta; order Hymenoptera; family Apidae; genus Bombus; species Bombus soroeensis. Next base: position 153,661 of record JACXIL010000059.1, on the reverse strand, counting down.
AACGAATTTCGAGGAAATTGGGAGAAAGAACGATAGCACCGGTCGGCAGAAGGGAGAACCTCGCGTCAACTAGCAGCGACTAAACCGTCGTGTCACCGGCACGCCACCGCCACCCTCGAGGTTGCTCGAGGCCGCTAATTCCTCCAACGATCGTGGCCAGCATCGCTGCGCGCTCCTCCTTCGCTTCACACGCGTCTTCGAAGGTCGCGATCGATCGTACCTCTGTCTATGAGATTTGCAGCTCGGAAACCGGCGAATAAGACACAGCCACCGGCATCGATACCGGCGACGTCGCACACCCACCACCACCACCACCACCACCACGAGGACCACCACCACAATCGTGACGGGCTACGCGCCGTTCCACAAGGTGCGTCAACGCCGGCAGCAGCGGCACCACCGTCGAAAACGCGGCCAACGTCGTCGCCGGGATCTGCCCGAGTCCCGGCACTGCACCCACCACCTACACACCCCTCGGCACCGCTCGCGTGTCCACGTTCGCCCCGCTCCGCCCTAAACCTCCCGCTTTGTCTCTCCTGCCATCTCTCCCCATCCTATCTTGCCGCACAGTGACGTCACGGGAATGGAGTCGGGGATCGATCCCGAACGCCCACCTCGACACCGCATCCTCCCGAACGCAGCTGCTCTACTCACCGGATAGAAAACATTCGACCGATATCGCGACCTCTGTCGACCTTCTCTGATGCTCTTCCTTCGCCACCTCACGAGGACGAGAGTATAGGACGATTGTTGGTTTCCTGACGCATCGCCAGATTCAGCGACCTACGTACCTTCGTGCAACCGACTAACCTTCTCTTTCTTTTCGACGATGCAGAGGTGAACAGAGTTCGCTAGAGTTTGCGTTTGGTTCGCACTTGGCTTCGGTGGCTGTTTCATTTCGCTTCGATCAGGGTGTTGTCGAAGATTCTAGCAGACAAGCAGATCGCAGACGGCTGGCAATGTGTGTTTTGGAAAAAAGGGAGAAGGAATTAGGTGGTGGAAGGTGGGAAAAGTTGGTAAACTGCGTAGGTTTAGAAGATTTATGACGAAGCAATTTGCGTATTAGAATTAGTATGAAAATTGCCAAAGCGTGTTCCATGTATTTACTAACACGTAACGTGATCGAAATTAATTTCTATGTCTTCTGTAGCTAGTTACTATTATGTTACAATTTAATACGACACTGTGTCATAAACACGCAGCCTGTGCTACGCGAATACCTCGTTATCCTTGATTGTCCAAATTATTATGAATAATATTATTATGAAATATATATGGATTATTTCTTTCGTTCAATTTACTACTATGCCATAGCCAAGAACATGTTCGTCTTCCCATAGACAATTCAGCTGACCTATAGATAAGAGAAGGAGCGAACGCGGTACATTTCTTGTCTCTGTGTCATCCAACTAGCCATCTTCCAAGTACTTAACGAGTGCTTTAACACTAAAGCTACCACACCAGTTAAATTGACTGGTTTTATAATTTTATTTTCAAATTCCTACTTCATGTTATATTTTATTTTCCACAATGATGTAATGACTTTCAAAACGATGACTAAAAGAATAATATGATGAATTTTATTTTCTTTTTATGTATTTAAACTGAAAATAATTCTGTATCAAGGCTACTTATACGAATACCAGTCAAAATAACTGGTACTAGTCAAAGTGTAAAAGGATGCTGCAATCTGTTTATCGAATTCCGATTAACCAGTTTCCTCGTTTTCTACAACTTGCCACACGTTTTTCAAATTTTTACTGCGTATCACTCGATATGACGATATCAGTTATGAGGAAAATTCCGAATCTATCGCTAGATCGCTAGATGCTAACACTAGAAATACCACACCAGTCAAAATGACTGGTTCTTCAATTTTATAAATGTGCCAACCCTCGTTTAGGGATCATGGTCCCAGATGGATTAAAAATACCAAAAATGTACTACATAACATGGAATTCCTTCCGTAAGAAAGTAATAAATCAATAAATATAAAAATATTCTATTATCAGGTATTTTTTAAAGACCAGTCGTTTTGACTGATTTTGGCAGAAATAGCTTCGTGTTGGCTCTAATGTTAAACAGATGGTATGCACAAATCGAGAACAAACGTGTAACTTATTACTAGATTGTACTATATTTTCCACTCGTGACACGATTCAGAAAGGCATCAGCGCCACTCTAACATCCGGATATCGACTATTCGAATTTGCATCCGAGCTGGCTAATTTGCATACATATTGAACGGCGTATCGACTAATCGAAAACTCGACAAACAATTTCGTTGTCCTTACTTTTCCTTCCAAACTCTGATCTCGAATGAGATCGGCCAGATTGGGCGTCGTTCGACGAGTCATCTTCCTTCGTTGACGAGAAAACGCGCACTCCGTTCTTGTTCCGAACGTTTATACGGTGCGTGCACGGTGCAGCATTTCTGTTAACCGTTTTAGCGCCACACAGCGCGATCGCGCTGTTCGTGTACTGTGATGAACTGTGTCGCGATGTTTCGTCACGATCATCAATTCGCAACGCGCTCGGTTCCGCATGTAGCTCGTTGCGAGTCATATCAGAGTTTCCCTCGTAATTACTTTTTTTTTTCAAATAATCGTAAACCACCTGTATAAACGAGAAAAAAGAGTAGCGCGATCGCATCGATCGGCATTTCTCGCAAATAAATGAACGAAGCGCTATCGCACTGCATGGCATAAGCCGACACGGATTCTTAAAAACACCTGCCACTAAAGCGGTTAAACGTGTAAGCGAATTACGGTGAGTTCAGAGGCCCAGCGCCGCGTCTATAAATATAGATCATAAGCGGAAGCTTTGTTTCTACGTGGGCTCGTTGTGGCCAAAGCGTCTGACGATCGACGAATCTTTGTCGAAACGCGAAGAAAACGAGAAACACGCATCACAATCTCTAAATATGGAACTTTCCTTGCTGCTGTTAACACTTTATCGACCGATAGCCAATTAATCGGTGTTTATCGCCAACCCTTACCCACCGATAGCCTACTAATCGGCTTTTTGTCGCCGACAATCTTTCTCATTATTTGAGCAATAATTTGTTATTTAGTACCAAGGTACCTTGCTCAGTTGCGTCAGTTGCGTCAGTTGCGTTGCTTTGTAAGCTTCCACAGTTTTATACCAATGTGAAAAACGTACCGTTCGCGATGAACGAAAAGAATGGTATTGGAGAGTCTAAACCGAAACAGAGCCAGCGCCAGGGAGAATCTGCGCCTGAGCTGTCGGTGGACGTGTGTATGTTGTTAAACCGCTAGCGGCCAGTAAAGTGTTAAGCATAAGTTATTGGAAGAATCATGTTTAAATTAAACAATAACTTTGTTCGCCTGATTCAACCTCCATCTAATAAACAACGTTTCGCTTTGAACGTGATGCCATTGCTAGCGACAACCCATGATTTTTCGATCAATTGACGAATAAATTCTACTTTACCGGGACGTTTCGAAGCTCCGGCTCCGCTTTCACGCGCCATATTTCCTCTTATTGGAATTACGACGAAAGATTGGCGAATAAGAAGAAGACTAAAAGGAGGGAAAGACGAGGACGTAAAGTTAGCGGAAACAATAGATAATCGACGAGAGACATTGGAATTGCGCGAAGAAGCGCGGTACATCTCGTTCCCAGAACGAATCGACGCGTCGGTTAAATTACTCGCCGTTAATTGCAAGCTTCGATTTAAGCTCCGTAATGAATTCGCGATACGACCGAGTGTATAGGCAATTAAAAGATTTCCATTCTTCGCGCGACAAAGTAGTTAGTCTGGAATCGCGTGGTCATGTGGTTGTAGTTACGAACGCACGGCTGCAAAGTTGTCGCGGTTTCGTCTCTGTACCGTTAAATTTCTGCAACAGCTCCGGAGATGTGGCTGTTATGGAATAGTTAGCAACCGGCAAACACGACTCTACAGGCTCCTAGTATTCTGCACACATCGATAGACGTTGAAAACGTAATACCCATAATACAACTTCATATCTTTTGGAATATAATTAAAAGTGTAGAAATTTGGTGGAAAATTGTTGCATTTTACGCTTTCAAGTTTATTATGCGCGTATAATAATCCGGCTAATGTATTGGGTTGGCAACTAAGTGATTGCGGATTTTGTCAATAGATGGTAATGACAAAATCCGCAACCACTTAGTTGCCAACCCAATAGTTATTTTTGTCCGAAATATGCGTAATCGAAACATTTTCGGTTTTTGCACCTCTTTCGCACGGCCGATCAATACCGATCGCCGAGACATCGTTTATAGAAGAGTTTATTCGCCGATTCTTACGATATACAGCGCTGTGATACATTTCGTGTATCCCAGTTTGTCCGCCGCTGACGATTTCATTTGAGACGAGAGACGACGAAACGTAACAACGAATTGTTTCGTCGATTCGCTGTTTGTTCGATTTTCTTTTTGCCTGTTTGCGTTACTCTTTGCTATTCAAATAAAGCTATAGACCTAGGAAACTAACTGGACGTAAAATGTTTATGTAAAACGATTACGATATATATAGAATAGAAGGAGAATAAAAGGAAAATTGTATCGGTCGACGTGTTATATTTTCGCAGTGGAAATGTTTCATGAAAGCAAAAATTGTAAATGACAGCGTAAAACATCGCTACGATAACAGGCCCGGGCATTACGTTCGAAGGTATCGCAGTATGAAAACTGGATTTACAAAAATCAAATAAACCACGCAGATGGCCTGCCAATAGCACGTGTTTCGAAAAACCAATTGATTTTTCCAGAATATTACGAACTGCCTTCCGTTCAAACATTTCAAAATATACAAATTTCTACGTTCTAGCATTTGGAGTTTTTAATCAAAATTTTACGAACGTACTATATGTATATATAATTAACCAATGTAACTTTTTTCAAAAAACTTTTTTATTAGGAAAAAAAGGTAACAGCAGGAAGATTTCACAGATTATAGAGGTTTGAATGTAGCCAAGAAATTATCGCGCAAGAGACGAGAATAAAAGCTGAACAGCTCTATGAACAATTACAAAACCTTTGATGTATCTGGAAATCGTATTTGAAGAAACGGATGTGCGAATACGTATAGGTGAGAATACGTATACGCGAAACGGTAACACCACGGACTCGCAAGAGGCTTAAAGCGTAAGAGCGAGATTTGTCTGCCGCGAACGAGAACGTGCTTCTACGCGATGCTTCTCCCGGTTTGCCTTAAGAGGCTCATTGAAATGCACGGTCATACGCCGTGCCACGCGGTTTGCACCTTGTCCGGATAAAAGCACAATGCGGCCGAAACGCGGTTGCTTTGACACGAAAACGTCGTAAAAAAAGAGAAAAGAAAAGAAGGCTAGGAAATTGACGATCAGTCGAATAATCCGTCACATCCGCCTTTCGAAATTCTTCTTTATTTCCTGGCCAACGTTAACGCTTTACCGACCAATAGCCTATTAATCGGCTTTTTATCGTTCGCGATGAACAAAAAGAATGATATTGCAGAGTCTGAACGGAAACAGAGCCAGCGTCAGGGAGAATCTGCGCCTGAGCTGCCGGTCGAACGTGCGTATGCTGTTGAACCGCTAGCGGTCGGTAAGGTGTTAATAAGACAAAGAACGTAACCGTAATATTGGGTTGGCGACTAAGTGATTGCGGTGTGTAATCACTTAGTTGTCAAGCCAATACATCCACTGGCTGGCGAAAACGATTTAACGAAGAAAAAAAGTCGACTAAAACGGCACTCACCCTTTTGCTGAAGTACTCGTTGCGGACTAACAGCCCTTCTAGGGTCGTTCCCACTGTTCCAACGAACTTCGCCATAAGCGACACTCCGTACGGGTCCTGGTCCAGTTGTAGATACGCTTCTCATGCCACTTGCAACATCTTTGGGTAAAGGCGGCAGAGGTCTGTCAGCGTCATACTCTGTACCATCCAGGCAATTCACATCCCTACGTTCCTGATGCAAAAACACGGAATCGGAATCGGAAACACTGTCCTCGCTCCTGTGTCTCCTAGTCGGTGGTTCCGGGGCAGTGCCATGTTTCGTTGGCCAGCTTCCACTAGCCAAATCCTGACCAACGGCCGACTGATTGGAGAAACTGACCCTTTTCGCGCCACCGGCGGTTGCGTACTCCACAGACTCTCCGCCGATCAAGCTTCCTCTTTTAAAAATCGGCGGGAGAGCGGCTGTCTTTCCATCGACGTCATTCGCCTCCTGCTCGTAGATCGAGGAAACTTCGAGTTTCCTCGGAACCACTTGCGCCTCTCCTCTGTGAAAATGTGGAGAAGCACTTTTGCTTCTTTGCGCTTCTTGTCTAGCGGGCTCCAGAGGTTTGGATGGAACCAAATCGCGACGATCGCGAATGGCCTGTTGAGGTCTGACGATCAAAACAGGCTGATTCTGGCCCTTCTGACTCTGCATCAGAGGCGGTTTTCCTATAGGATTTGATTTAGAGCATCGAAGATTGCCAGCGGACCACGAAGCTGGGTTACCATGAGCAACAGGCACGGCGACACTCGTGGGACTTCGAATCGCAGTTTGTCTAGGTGTCGACGTTCTGACGGGATTCTTCTTGCAATAAGAGGATTCCTCCATCAGATTCTGCTCGTAAATACGTCGTTGTTGTTCCTCGTCCAGCTTCTTGAGCTGCTGCCAGTACACCGCTTCCCTGACCTCGGGTAAATCAATTTTTCGAGCCATCTGTCTGGAGCTGGCGTTCACAGGAGACGCCAGCGACTTTCTGTGTGCTTCCAACGCCTTCTGCTGCCAGTAGAACGCTTCTAAATGCTGTCTGGTCTTTTGTTTCGAAGGTGACAAAGGTCCGCTATTAATGCTCAATGTTCCCCGTTGTCCATACATTGGTTCGCAGATTTTCTGAACGTACATCGTTTCTGGCCGAGACTCTTGCTGCTGTGAAACACTTTGCTCTTCTACGCCAACTCTATTAGCGTTTCGTGCTAATTGAATTTCCACCTGACGAGAGGCAACAGCATTTTGCGAATGACGAGTCTGCTCTTGACGATGATGATTTTCTTTGGACTCTGACTCGGTTAAATGGACAGACTTCTGCGTGTTTGGTTGAGCTTCTTTCAGCGGACTCGTACGAACTTCGCTTGGCTGCTGTGGACTCGCTTGTGGAGAAGACGCGTGTGCTTGAACCCAAGCCACTCTGTCGTCACCGTCGTTCCTATTTACATTATCCGATCTATGGTTTATGTTTTCCGGCGAATGAATTCTCGAAGAGCTAACGACCGCGTTTCTTTGACTTTTGTATCCGTAAATGGGCTCTGGTCTTGGTATTTCCGTATTAAAGTTCCCATTGGCCCCTGCAGCGCCTTTAGTCATAGCAGCATCTTTGTTTGGACTGGAATCTTGGTTACGTTGATCCACTGAATTAACGTTAACAAGTTTACGGGGTGTGTTCGTCATGTGAACAGGTGATTCTATAACGCAGCGTCTAGAGTCGTTCGAAGGACGTGGTATTCTCGTCTCGCAGGAGGTTTCTCTTTTCGGAGAAGCTATCAGAATTTGCTCGTTGGGCTGAGCTCTCCTGGAAGCTGGTAGACGTTGTCGCGATCCAAAGGGAGAAATCGGTTTGCCTTGGCTTCCGCTAGGAGAAGTCGGACCGCGATTCGATTCCTCGCGATTATTCGCTTCTCCAGTTTGCCTTTCATCCTCGCGTTTTTCATTCGCAAGATTTTCTCTCGGCGAAACAGGTCTTTCTCCTCTCGAACGAGTTCTCTGAGACGGGGAAACTCTCTTGTCCAAAGAGTCTTCGATCGAACGATCGAGTTGCTTAGCATTGGCTAAATTCTCTTGGCAAGGAGAAGGCGAGGCAGGAGTCTCGTCATAAATCCTCTCATCCATGCATCTAGTCGACGATCTGGAGGGCGATTTCTCATTTTCGTAGATCCCTTCCCGCCTAGAATCTTCCTCGTCGAACTCGCGTCCATTGGGAGACCCACTATTTCGAGGCGAATGTAAATAATATTCACCGCTCTTCGAACTGGATGGCGAGAATTCGCTTTTCTGACTGGAATTGGGTGTGCAACTCGAATCCCCGTAATCTCCAGATTTCTGACTGGACCCTGAGGAAAGATACTTGGGGGATCTACCTACCAAAGGGGCTCTGTGATTCTGATTTACTATCGGCTGCCTAGTGATCTTCACCTGTGCAGACACAGACTTCAAAATCAGACCAGGAGGATTGTCATTTTCGTACAATCCAGGCTCGTTCAGGTATTCCGGCGGCTTATCGTACGCGTCCTTTCCATATCTGGCTATTTGCTCTTGTCTTTCCTCTTGCTCCTCCAAATAGTTCTCGTAGTTGGCCAATTCGGTCCTTGAGTGAGGTATCGCGGGTAACGGTCGATCCATCGGATGAATGGCCCTGGGCCTAACTAGATACCTCTCGCTAGGTGGAGCAGAGATCCTTCCAGAAGGTGCGTGATTCCTCTGAAAGAAATAAGGCGGTCTACTCGCGTGATTCGGCTCCTGCAAACTGTGTTTTCGTTCCAGCTGACCGTATCGCTGGCCGTATCTCTGGCTAAATTCCTCGCGTTTCTGCCTCTGCTCGAATTTCCTGATGTCGGGCGAGATTCCCAGCTGCGCGTTCCGCTCGTTCCACCTTTCGTCCGGCGCGATGGAGCTTAGACTGGAATCAGTCGTGTAAGATCTCGGAGCTCCGCTTCGATCGCGTAACAGTCCTTCGTGATCCTCGTCTCTGGCTAGGTGATCCGGGGTGCTCGTTATGGGTCCTTGATCCGGAAAGAGCTCGCGCTTGATTTCATCCAACCTCTCCTCGATTATCGACCCGTTCAGGCTGTTGTCCAACTTCACGTTCCTCTTTATATCTTCGTTCAGATTCATCGTGTCAGGAGACCTGGTGTAGTTCCCGTTTTGCTGGTAACGAGCAAAGTGTCTGTCATCGGGCCTCTTTCTCTCTTTAGACTCCTTCTTCTTGTAGTCTTTTCGAGAATCCTTCGGAGAGAAGAAACCAGGCAGCAGACGACGAAGGCCCAGCTTCTTCTTTTGTTTCTCCTCTTTCTTCGTGCGAGAGGAAGTGCCCGCCTCCATAGTGAACTCTCTTATCAGATTCGCGTAGCCGTCTGTTTTACAACTATCTCTAACTAACGCAAAGTCAACGCTGTCTGTGTTCGTGGAACTCGAAATTTTCTCGCTTTCGATCCTCGGTTGTTCTGTGAAACTCTTGGCTGTCTCGTTCCTAGGATTCCAGAATTCCTTCGACAATAAATACACGGACTCGTTCCACAGATTAGAAGCTTCTATCTCTTTTCGCCGATCAACTTCCACATTGTCAGAGTCATCCTCGATTCTCTCGCTCTCCTTTTCTCTGATGTCCTCGTCCAAAGACTTGATCCTGTCCTCGAGACAGGAATCTGAGTCGACCGTGCTGAGCGTGCTGTCAGCGAGAATTTCTTCGCAAGTTCCGTTGCCAGGAAGATCGATCGATCGTTCAAACTCGGGCCTGCGTTTTCTCTGGTCGAAGAGCGGCGTCTGAGGATCGTAGTCGTCGCTCTCCCTCGAGGAAACACTGCCCAACTCCTCCACGTAAGAGGACTTGGACGATTCCGAGGAGTGACGATCCAATTGGTTCTTCAGGAACTCCCCGGACCACCTCTTCTCCACTTCCAGCACCTTCTCGCTGTAGATAGGCCTCTTCCTCGAGTCTGACTCTTCTTCTACAGTGGAAACAGATTCGCGATTCACGTCCAGCAAACCGTACTCCTCGATCTTCAACCTCTTGTCGAGATTATGCTTCTGCAGAAATTCCTCGTCGAACGTGATTTTACTGGCCAACTTCTCGCTAGGCTCCGCGTCGGATAACTTGAGAGCCCGGTTTTCTCGCGATTCTAGTAGTTTCTTTTTATATTTCTGAACAGTGTTGGCATCGATTTTCGTGTTCAGGTTCTGTTGCAATACTTCGATGTTTGTTTGGCTCTTCTCTAACCGATTTTTCGCCTCGATCTCTTTTATCTCGTTGTCTTTATCTTCCTTCGTATCTTTATCCCGTTCTTCTTTCTCTTCGATTTTCCCGCTAGGCTCGTTCTTTCTTTTATTTTCCGATCTGTCGGCAACAAGTTCGTCTTTCGACCAATCTTTTCTCGAAATCTTCGTCGGAGTAAGATTTTTCAGTGAAACTACTATGCTGCCTATAGATGGACTCTTGCTTAATTTAACAGGCTTAATTCTCTTTTCTATGATCGTCGATTCCGTGTTTTCTTTTGACGGAGCATCGTTACAGATATCGGTACTGTTAGGCGCAAGAATATCTTCGGGAAGAGAAGCACGAAATTTAGTAGAATCCGCGGATTCGTTGGTTTTTGATCGCGTGAACGCTGGCTTACCAGGCTCGGATTTTATCGAAAGTTTCCTTTTCAACAAAGTTTCATTCTTCGTTAAAAGAACCTCGCGAGAACCAGCAGATTCTAATACGATCTTTTCCACTGTAACTTTGTCTATCGACAGAACGCCAACTTTCTCTTGCTCCTCTTCGCTCTTGGTAGTTTGGTGCGTGGAATCGCGATCGGTTCGCGCGTCCGTGTTCCAGGGATTCTCATCGACGATTTCCTCCGCCGCCTCCATCCTCCTGTACCCAGGAAGCGCAGCTTGCCACCGCCTAGAATTGAAATCAAGCGTTCGTCGAATCTTTCTGTGCATTAGCTGAATCGTTCAGATTACCACAGAAATTGTTATAATGCGCAATGGTTTCTTACTAGCTGTTTATATTTATCGAACAAACAGGAATAAGTCGCACAATCATCATCCTATAAACTGTACGCATTTGATTTACTGATCAAATTTTCGTCATACTTCAACAACGTAGCGGTCTGACAAAGGCGCAACGTAATAGCTCGACAGCGACACGCTTAACACTTTACCGACCGATAGCCGATTAATCGGTTTTTCGTCGCCGACGCTTACCGACCGATAACTTATTAATCGGCTTTTTCTCGCCGACAATCTTTCTTATTATTTGAGCAGTAATTTGTTATTTAATACTAAGATATCTTGCTCAATTGCGTCAGTTGCGTTGCTTTGTAAGCTGCCACAGTTTTATACCAATGTGAAAAACGTACCGTTCGCGATCAACGAAAAGAATGGTATTGGAGAGTCTAAACCGAAACAGAGCCGGCGCCAGAGAGAATCTGCGCCTGAGCTGCCGGTCGGACGTGCGTATGCTGTTGAACCGCTAGCGATCGGTAAAGTGTTAACGAGTCCTGCTACTTTATAAGTGTTGCAGTAACTACTTCAAGAAAAATTCTACGTCTTCGTTTATGTATATCCGTGATCTGGAGACTGCTATTACGCAGAAATATTCTAAATAAGGAAAGGTGCATATTATTGTACCCTTGATTATATATTGTGTTTTGGGTTGCAAGGTCTAGGAACAAAGGAACTAATAAACAGATTTCTATTTATGTTCCCTGTAGCTTCTAGCCAAAGTTATAAGCTTAACTTTTCTGGTAATGCTCTTTTGCCATAAATATATGAACGTGCTCCCTATCATTCCATTGTCTAGTAACACTAAGAGAGTAAGGATCTGAATCAGCATAAACTTATACTTATACATTATACTTATACCTTTAATTATTTCAATATACTTTTCTGTTACGAATTCGTTCACTCGTTCTTCGATCAGTCAACCTCAACCCTAACAATAAGGGGAGTTAATGTTATGTTTATAACAGATAGAGACATTGGAAAGCGACGAGTAGCGAGGAATTGCTGAAATCCGAGACAGGACAGTTGTTGTCACGTGCATGCTGCTTATTAGCAAATTGTAAAATTTTGCAAGAAGAAAAGTGTACCGTACATCGACACGACGCGACGTCGCGTTAACACATCGGCTGCGCGTGTTTTCAACGAAATCTCCTTCGAAATCAAGCGTACTCTGCTAGGTACTGCCATCGATATTTTAGATAACTTAAAATCTCTGCCCTAATTCGTTACAATGTCGAAAAGAAAAATGGAAAACTTTTATCTTAGTGAGTGAAATCGCAGTGAAAAAGAAAGCTTTTACGAGGCTTACAAAAATTCGGATAGTAGCGATCAGGAAGAAATCAGATTTCCTAGGAATAGAAATATAAATAGAATTACATCGCCTAATTCTGATTCGGATATTGAGAAGTGCAATCGTAGTGATACTGTATGTAACGAAGATACTGTTGACGAGATTTTACAAGAATTGGTCATTGAGGAAGGAAGAAGAACCGATGATACCGAGGTAAGTACAATGCAATTTGGCGAATGGAATGCATTTAGTGGTCGGCAGAAGTCATTTTCTTTTCCTGAGACAGGCGGCCTCATTAGGCAATTACCTGGCAATGCTAATCCATATGATGTGTTTGAGCTGTTCGTTGATAACGAAATAATAAACTTACTTGTATCAGAAAATTGCAATAAGGAAGGATGTAAATATTAGAAGATTTAGAGAATTATTAACTGCAAAATTATTAGGGTTGTCTGAAAATACAAAAATCCTTATCTTCAACGTAATATCGCTGTTCGGAAAAATGATTCCGGAGGAAGCATTAGGCGCGCATGCAAACTATGTTATGCGGGTAAAAGACGTCGAACGGACCGATCAAAGACACGGGAGAATTTAAAGAAAACAACAACTTATTGTCCAAATTGTCCCGACCAAACTCAGCTTTGTATAGAATGCTTCAAAGTTTGACATTCTAAATAATTTTCTTAATAAACCATTTTCCTATTACTTTTATAACAATTCAATAGTTTTATTACTTCCTGTGGAATATCTTTTCAAATACTTATGACGATCCTTCGCAAGTATTCAAATAAGCGTCACCCGAATACGGACGACGCGGCCCGATCAGAAACTTTGCTGTCACCCGAATATGGGTGACGTGACAGTCAACGTGTTAATATTTCAGCGGCAAAGGGAACGGTATGTACTATACAGAGTTTCCGCGTTCGCGCTAACGAACCGTAGAGCAAACGGTTTCGAGGCCGAAGCGAAAGGATAGAGGCTGGTGGCGAGTTTAGCGAGACGCTATGCAGGCGCCAGGATAATATCGGTCGCGGTTGGCACATGGTATCGCGTTACCTTGATTACGAGAAACCGATCTAACTCAGCCGTTCATTTATCTCGACTACCATATTACGTGACTCGTGCTTCGTCTCTGACACGAAAGAATTTCATTGCGTCTCGTGGCAAATTCGATCTCTCCGCTCGCTAACTAATTACGTGCGTATTATGTTCTTTGGGCCAACATACATCGTAGAATTAATTGGAATTCGTAGTCGACGTGTCTCGAGAGTGTCAGCTTCACACTGCCGGCACAACCGAGTTGACAGATATACGACAGCCTAATTTCGTAATAATCGAAATAAAATAATGTTAGCAATTTGATTAAATACGAACTAAATGAAAACAATTGATTTTTCTTTGTTCAGAGAAATCCATTATTTTTAGGAGCATGCGCAGCCGCCACGAGAATGCCGCCATCGGAATTTTAGCCGATCGCGTACCTGTTGATAACTAGCCGCCACATTTATTTACGTTACGTTATTGGCTTGGCAACTAAGTGATTGCGGACTTTGTCAATACCACCTAATGACAAAATCCGCAATCACTTAGTTGCCAAGCCAATAGATTACCGAAATACCGAAATGATTTTGCAGCGCGCAACTAAGGAAATTAAACGAAAATACGGATTTTTTCGCTCTCTGAATATTGCAACGAATATTCTACGAGTATCGTGAACGTGGTAGATATTTCCCCGTGTCGTATGGATTCTGTGCATTTTTCCATCTGTAAATTATTATTTGCTTGCGTAATAAATTCTGTCGCCCCTTGGTGTCTTCACGTTTTCAGGAATATTACGAAAACTTTGTTTATGCTATTGTAGATGTAGCGAGTGCAAAATACGACAAGTAAAATGCAGAAATAACGCTGGACATTGCATCTTTAACCCTTTGCACTCGGAATTTTATTTCAATTTCGTTATCAGCAGCTCCCAACGCTTTTAAGTGATTTATTTGAAGTTTACTTGAACTAAAAAATAAGACAATTTAAATAAATAAAGGAAAAAGTAAATTCACTTAAATACTAGTTTTATTCACACTATTGTTATATTTTGTAATTTTTAAGTGTATGACATATCTTGAAACAATTTTCAGGATCCAATCCTGGTTTTCTTTCGCACGTTTCACAAAAAAAGATGGGACTCTACAAAGGAGCCCCTAAGATAAAAACTGATGTCGAGTTATATTCGACATAGGAGTGCAAAGGGTTAATGACAATAATAAAGGAAAAATTAACGTCACGGGTGTCTCGTAAAAGTATTATTCGTTGGTATTGGGTTGGCAACTAAGTGATTGCGGATTTTGTCAATAGGTGGTATTAACAAATAGTATCAATATATATACCGAATTACAGATTACTTTAATCACACGACAAAAATGATCAAAGTTTCATTAGAATTTACGATATTTCAGATTACTGGAATGTTTTCTGCAATTGACAATAATAAGTAGGAACGAACTTGTTCTTCCCCTGCGGTCTCCGAACGACTCTCCCGACGTTTGTAGTTGCCTCTTGACTCTTCATATAGAAAGTGATTTTCCAGTAGACGAAGCAAGCCAATTTCGCTTGGTAAAACTTGGAATTAATAACGGCGGATATGTTTTATAACGTCGGGATAAACAACATTGTTTCCATTTACCAGTTACTTTTCCGCCACGCAACTGCCACTTACGTGTTTACTGCCACAATAGCCGGCGAATAACTCAACGACGACGTTACTGCCACCTACCGGCCAAGGTTGTTGCAAAAATTACGAAACTTTCATAGTTTTAGGGAAACTAGATACGCGTGAGACCAGCCACGCGTTTATCTGAAATAGTGCAACGGTTGCGCTGTATACGCGTTCGCTCGATTCAGACTATACGAGGACTATAGGACTGTAGCGAGCCAAGTTCTCAGAAGCGAAGATTTGTTCGGGTGCAACCGAGGGCCGCGACGTTTCTTCGGATAATCGCGATAAACAGAGTTTTAACTGGTGAGTCAAGCGACAGAGCGGTGATCGGATTGGCGGCCGCAACGGAAGAAGTAACGTCGTACAGTAGCGAAGAGCAACGACCGTAACCGATTCCCTCGGCAACCCGCAAAGAGCCCGAAGCCAGACTCTTTAGTCATTTTTTAGCGCGTTTTTCGCGGTCCCGTTACCTTTCCTTTCGTCCGCCATTTCTCTCTCTCTCTCTCTCTCTCTTTCTCTCTCTTTCTCCCTTTTTCTCTCTTTCCAGTCCCGGCAAACGTTTTTACGAATCTAAGAACAGCTGGGTCATACGCCACGTTTACGTACATGTACAAGGTGAGTTGGTAAAAACCACCATCTCACGTAATTCGTTAACCGGCTGAGCCTATCATTTATCAGGTAAAATTCATCGCGTCTAAGGAGCCTGATCGAACAAATATATTTTGACTTTTCGATGCCTTACATTCTCTGAGATATCAAGCTGATCTTCAGTTTCTTAACCGTAAGTCACCGTGTATTTTCTTTTGCGCTCCGTTGTAGCAGCCAAAGAAAAAACGAATTCGATGACCTCTAACAATTCAAACTCGTTGTCTCTCTCGGTCGAAACACGTGGAGAACTACGAGATCGCGAGGAAAAGAACGATAACCCGTAAAGTAAAGTTTAGCCGAGTAAAGTGCTGGAACATTAATGCCGGCCACTGTACGTACAGTGGCTGGCGAACATACTCGAACACTTAGAAAATTTTTGTACGCGAATATACCGTGCGCGTTAGACGAAACTTCTTGAGAGCAGGAGGATGGAAATTGGCTGGTTTTAGACCTCGCTTCCGCTTTTTCCACAATCGTTCCGAAACTGGAACAACGAAAGATAACTAAAGAGAAAGATAGTGGCGGCAGACTGGAGGAACAGTACGCTTCAAGGAAACGCAATACGTGTTCTTTATTGAAATTAATACGTCGGTGTTGCATTACGAAGCAGTCGATTACAAAAATACACTCTGTCGCCACCGATTACATAAACGTTTTGTATCGAAGGTTGACGTAATCGGGTCGGTTTCGAGCTGTTCCAATAAACAAACGAAGAAAACCATCATCGAACATCGATGTAAATTTGAAAGTGTTCGCTTGGGTAGAGAGGTCCTCATGTTTAACGCTGCTGCGAAATTCCGCTCTTTCTCGTCGTCAATGAGTTCATTCTTCCTCCACAGGTTTATCATTCCTAAAGAACATCCTTGTGCCTATATTGCTGTTTCTGTTCCTGTAATATGTCTGTAATATGCCTGTTTCTGTTCCCTTGGCTGTTATATTAAAATCCTATCGTTTCTGGTCAAATGCAATAAAAATATAACGCCTTTTTTTCTGCCCTAGTAATTAGAACACGATTTAGCGATGGAAATCAATGGTTAAAGTCAGATTCTATTAGGTTGGCAACTAAGTGATTGCGGATTTTGTCATTAGGTGGTATTGGCAATAATATCCGCAATCACTTAGTTGCCAACCCAATATTTCGAAATCGTGAGAAATAATAAAGTCGAATGGGAAGGTAAATAACATAAATAACGCTGTCAAGGGAAGACGCGCAAATTCGAAGAATTATGATACTTTAGGGATATACGGAAGATATATAACTACTACCAAGGGATAGGATTGATCCCTGAAAATCCAGTTATTTTCTGATACTAATTGTAAGAGATGGGAAACACGCTATCGGACGAAAGTTACTTCTTTAAATTGGGGCTATCGTTTGGTAAAATTGTTTGTCGATTTTACAACGAGTTATAACGTAAAATCGGAAAATAGATTTTCAAGTACTATGATGCCTCCACGAGTCAAGCAAAGTTACATAATTTTTTTTAAATTGCTCGCTAGGGCCAGAAAATTTATCATAATTTCATTGGTATATGTGGATTATAGCTATATACGTATATATTACAACTATTAGGTTGGCAACTAAGTGATTGCGGATTTTGTCATTAGGTGGTATTGACAAAATCCGCAATCACTTAGTTGCCAACCCAATATATTGCAACTGTTTTACACATATGATCTAGTAAATAATCCATAATTTTATTAGCATATACTTCATCATCATTTCTTTTTGCGCTATATTTATATCTGAAAGAGCTAGACACAATTTCAATTTCCACCTTTCAATTATAATATGGCTAACTAAATTGGTAAGGTTCTTAGCCATACTGAAACCTTATTAATTAGATGTCTTTCTTTCAGTACTAAAAAATTATTATTTGCAGACACTTTCTACGTCATATTTAGCTGCTTTTGTATCAGTCTTTTTAGAGGTTGAAATAATATTGATGGGATTAGGTATGACAACTTTAATTACATTAAGAATAGGTCTTATCAACATTTCCTAAGCTAATTAGCTATAAAACTTGTATGACATAAAATAACAAAAATATTATAAATAATTATTATAAATAATGTAAATAATGTTACAGTTTGATTTAACAATGAGGACAGGACTGTTGATGTTCTTTCGACTGGCTTCTATTGTTTCAATTTTTCTGATAATGATAGTTTTGCTATTTACATATATAAGAGTATCACAACATTTTCTAAGCTACTTAGCTATAAAATTTGTATGACATATAAAATAACAGAAAATATTATAAGTAATAATTATAAATAATGTAAATAATGTTACAGTTTGATTAACAATGAGGACAGGACTGTTGATGATCTTTGGACTGGCTTCTATTGTTTCAATTTTTCTGATAATGATAGTTCTCAGTTATAGGGATGATTTTATTATCAATGGTTAATATATATAATATATATAATATATATAATATATATATATATTGAAAATATTTTTTAATTTAAACATAATATATCATATTCTAAGAGAAGAATATTTCAAACGTAAAAGGACATTATTATATGTTTTCTAGTATTTGTATTTTGATGTGTAAACAATTATGGGTGGAAGAATAATGGAATTAAGTCCGGATGAAGTTGTATTTGCAACAGCACAAATTTATGTTGACATAGTACTGTTATACCAGTACGTGTTATTGTTTATGGGTATGATGTATTATCGATAAATATTAAGAATAAATTTACATTATGTCATTAAGAATAATTATTATATAATCGGCAATTATTCGATTAATTAGATCGATTAATTCGGCCATTAAACGTATTGAACTTTCGCGGCGAGAAATGTCGTAAAAGATATTTATAACATGACGTACCTCTACATTTCCTTGAGCATTTACTTATTTACGAATTTCGGATATTCCAGTCGCTTTCGACTCGAAAAGCCCTGCTTGTTGAACCGAAAGTTGAACCGAAGACTGTAGCAAGGCTTAAGCTTCTAGATTTATTAGCTTTTAATTGACGAAACAATTGGAGTAATCGAAATTGCATTTGTCAAAGGCTTTCGTAGCGAACGTGAAACAACGAAAATAGAATTTTCGTGGATAAATTACGCGCTGTTAGATATCGATAAGAGTTTCGATAAAACCACGTTAATTCGGTTGCCAGGGGAAAAAAGGGGAGGAATTAAGAGCCGCGATGGAGAAGTAGCGGTGTGTTCCACGAAACGTTAACAGAGCAACCATAACTCTTGCCGAAGAAACACAGAGTAATTTTCTACGGGCCATAAATTTCCTAACACGGACAGTTTGCTGACCGTAACTAAATTCGACTGTAATCTCCATCCAAGGTAGAAGGAACACGAGAAACGAAAACAGAGAAAAGTTACACGAAATTGGCGAAAAATCGAAAGAGAAGAGAGGCAGAGAGTGAGATAGAGCGAAAGTCTGAAATGAACGTCTGCTGTCGGGCTAATAATTGACAGACTCGATTGGTTCAACGAGTACCACCGTTCTCGGTTAATTATCCTGACTCTCGTTATCCCATTATCGTCGTTAGATAGTATCGGAAGGGTGAAGCGAGCTTCTTTGTCGATTGCCGACCGTCGGTTTGCAGGATGCACGCGTTTCAACGACCGTGGCGCGCTCACGAGGAACCCTGTTCCATTGTTGATGGAATATCGCAGCGATTTTCGATCTTTCTATCACCTCGTACCATATATTGGGTTGGTAACTAAGTGATTGCGGATTTTATCATTACCACCTAATGACAAAATCCGCAATCACTTAGTTGCCAACGTAACACAAGCAGCCACCTATTTTCTTCCGCAAAACTGCGCCGGTAGTTTATTTATTTGACATATTTATTTGTTTACTTATTAACGTTACTTTTTAGCACCAGCCCTATAATATGCTAGAAAAGGATAAACATAGCACAATTAAGTTACTAAATAGTAAACTCATTTATTATATTATATTATATTATATTGTACTAGTACGTTCATTTATTTAAGCAATGTAAAAATCATAAGATACCATTGTGAGAGAAAATCCTCGGAAGAATTTTTGAAAAGAGAATTTACGTGATTAATGCGATTTATGGAATTACAGTAACCACGTATACGATAAGAAGATGTTACGTACACGTTGTTGTAATGTTATAATGTTGTATATGAAACAACATGCGAATTATTGAGATTCTTGATGGTATAACGACACTTTTAGCTATTTTAACAGCGAAAATTACAGAAGATATTATGCTTCTGTTGCGCAGTATCGGTAGATTTACATTGTCAAGGGTACTGTGAGCATCGAAAACCATAATTGTGAGAATGAAACGGCATCAGGTGCTCGCTATATGTTACATTTACGTGTTACACGATATGCACACAAATATTTGGTTGTTCGAAAAGTTCCTTTCGTTTCATAAGGTGATAATAGATGAACAACAATTCTTGTTTTATATTATTTTATTGAATTAGGTATGATCAATTTCGTTCTATTTCTATTATTATATTTCTGCATAATTCAATAAACTAATATAAAAGAAAAAATATTGTGCATCTATTGTTTCCTTATAAAACGAAACATTTCGAACAACCTAATACATAAATAAGTATAAGAAGATATTACACTATGATTGTTTAAGCGTTAAACACCGTAAACGTGGAATGTTTAAAGCTGCAAAGGGATAGAGAAAAGAGATCAACTGGATCGGATATGGCATTAGTATGCGCGCACGTATCCTAATAAATCGGCTCGCTGTTTCTAACGTCGCTCGCGAGGAATTCAACCCGGAAAATCAGAAGATAATTGCGCAGGAAACGCGAACATGCGTTCAAATTTATAACACGAAGAAGTAGAAAGCGATCAAGCAGATTATTTATAAGAAATAAAAAAAGAATATCGGCCATTTTTCTCCTGTTCTTTAGCGTGATCGTACTCCATTTATGGAACATGGGATCGTAATCGTGTTCACGACAATATCTTGGACAAGCGAACGAGCGTGAAAACGCAAAAATTTATGCCGTGTACTTTCCATGACTCTGTTGTATTGGGTTGGCAATTAAGTGATTGCGGATTTTGTCAATAGGCGGATCGTACGACGTTGGACATTAGCATATTCCGCATGAGATGAGTAAAACTAAAAAGGTTGTAAGGGGTTGCAAGAGTAACAGGGTTTTTAAAATCCTCAAGAAATCTAAAAATAAATCCTGTTCGCTTCATCAACTGCATTGGTAGTGTAGGATCAACGTAAGATACGTTATATTCAGAATAAGACAGAAATGTCACGTAAACGTAGGCGCAAAAATGCTTCGTTACGAAATTACGAGAAAAATACGAAATAACAACAGACTAGCTTTCGTTGCACAGAGCAGAAGATTCGATTATTTATCTACGTTTACTGCATTTCAAAATGTCCCTGTAAAACGCATCCTGGCCGAATAATCATCGCTTACGATGATTACATAAATGAGAAACGCCGATGAGCACATTCCGCGCATACTCGTTACGAAACGAATTGCAGGCGACGTTAAGAGACGATTTTAGTCGCGACACAGTTCTTTTTTTAAATCGCCAATCCTATCGATAAATTGTTACGGGACATTTACGCTGCAGCTGGCTATTTCCAAAAACTTGGGCATAAATCAAATAATACATATGAAAAACTAAGAAATGTTTCTTCTAAAAATTGTACAAATTTCAGTTTCTTTTCATTTTCTTAAAATTTCAGGTTTGCACAGTATCGCGTTTCAAACGATGATCAAACTTCAAACTCCTGACGAAGCTACAGCGACGAAAACGCGGGAGATTCATTATAGAAAAATATTATGCAAAAGCTTCTCTTACGTTTTTCTCGAAAATATATTTTTCTAACCCGCGAAATATTCCCAGCCACGTATCACCGATCCGATGTTCTTGAAATTTCCAAAATATATTCCGCATACTACATTTTGCAACGTGACGTAGGATTTGTCTATTATTTCAAAAATTGTATAATTTCAAAGTGAAAACCACGTAGCGATGTTCGTACCGATCAACAAATCTGAATATTTTATTATCGCAATTACTTGTAGGAAGAAAAATTCTCAAATTCTATTGGGTTGGCAACTAAGTGGTTGCGGATTTTGTCAATACCACCTAATGACAAAATCCGCAACCATTTAATTGCCAAGCCAATAGAATTTGAGAATTCCGAAACGCATCAGGTTTAGTACAGCGTCTTAAAGGATACGGTTTCTTTTCACGAACAACTACTGGCATCAAGAAAATAAGTTCATACGAACGTTGAAGGGATTAACGTGTAAATGCTCTTGGGCGTTCACGTTTGGGGTACGCACGTAGCCATTCGTGGAATTATCGGTTGGCTGTTAGGAGGAGCACTCGTGATAAATATCGAGTGCCTCTCGGCCGTGCTTAGCATCGACGAGAAGAGATTGAAAGTTTCTGAACGACGGTTACACGAACGGTGGAACGCCTCGCTTCTCCAACGTTCCCATTAGAAAAACCTTCAACAGGCTGTTTCATCGTAAAACTCGGAAAATGTCAATTCTGACTGTTTGGATATTTTTCAAGAATATAATTACCGAAATACACAGTGGGAAAATATTTCAAAGCTTGTGAAAATCTTTTATAAATGTTTTACATTTGCTACGAAGTTATTGCGCGCGAAGATCCAAGAGAAAGACACGTGTAAATATCATACATAAAAAGACGTTATTTTAAATTATTCTTTTTTTTTTCTAACTTTCTTCTCGTTGCTTCAACATCGTAGGTCGCCGCTATTCTTATTTCGAGTAGAATTTGCTCAGGTAACTTGAGTTGGCAACTAAGTGATTGCGTGTTTTGTCATTAGGTGGTATTGACAAAGTCCGCAATCACTTAGTTGCCAACCCAATACAAGTGTAAGCGATGCCAGAGAGCATTAGGAGCGAGTAATCGGTGATTGCAGCGATAAACGCGCGTCCTCTTCATCGGTAGATGCGCGAATTTTTATGCAAATTTATATTTCTGAGAATGTCTAGCCAAGAACGTTAGAAGCTCGATTTGCTTGTTATGTATTATAGAAAGCGCTATTTTCCATATTTTATGCGTTTTTTCATATTACGTGCATCCTGTGCAATTCTGTAGTTTCAAGTTTCCTACAAACGCAGAGATATCGTTGGTTGAACGCTAGGCTATCGGCGATTGCGACCTCGTTGCTTGTTACTTTATTCGTCCTTCGACAACTTTTTGCATGAACGTATCATTTGAAAAATCCGATTATTATCTCTATGAATCTACGGCTTCATAATTATAGAAACAGGCTGGGTTCGTTAATTGTAAAAGGCTGTCGTCAAACGAAGATTACTGAAGCGCCATCTATCGGCTTGCAAAGCTATTCTACGATCCCCGGCACTGTATAAATCTGTCAAAGGTTAATTACCAAACTTTCAGCCTTCCTGAAACCTGTGGCGCTTATCCCTTTCGCAGCATCAACTCCCACCGCTGTATGGTATTTCCACTGTTACGCGTATAATCGCAGGCCTCAACGCCACGATTCGAACAAATCTTCGCCAACGAGAAAGATCACACTCACTGCTGGAATACGGTGCGACCGACCGATCACCGAATTTACCTTACGCAGGATCGTTCGACTTACTACAATTCGATGGGAAGATGTGACGGAAAACGCGACGATCCAACGAACAGGATGGAAAAAAGGCGTAAGATGCGGCGAATGTGGATGGAAAGCGAGCGAGTACCGTCGGATGCACGGCGCATCGCTAGGAAGAAGGAGAACAGAAACGGAGAGAGGGAAGAATTAATCGAGAGAAGAGAGCGAAAAGGAAGGGAAAGAACGTAAAAGGAGGAAGAGAAAAAGGAGAGAAAGAGATGAATAGATAGAGAGAGGGAGAGACAGAGAGAGATAGAGAGAGAAGGGACACGGCGTCAACGATGCCTCTGTGCCGACACTGGCGACCGACTGCGACTCTCGTTCGCGTAATGCACGTAGAGCAAGTGAAACAGAGAAGGTGGGGGGGTGGAAGGCGAGAGAAAGAGCAAGAAACGGTTCGTCGAGAATGACGAACAGAAGAGAATGGATTGGAAGTAACCGCGAACGCGAGGAGAACTCTCGCGACGACCGACACGCTTCGTTTCGTGGTCCGACCAACTGATCGCTAACCGACGCCACTTCTATTCGACACAGGGGACCACAGTTAACACCGATAACGAGTTACAGGTAGGCGCGTATTTACTTATGACGCATCGCCGTATCAGCAATCTGCTACTCAGTGACTCTCAACATGACCAACTCGGATAGTTTTCAGGCTTTCACTGCACGCCTGGATCGCCTGCATAACTGTTCGCGTTATTTCACTTACTACAGATACAGTTTAAGGTTGTTTCGCTTGAATATTGCCAACTGCGATCTTGGCGAAACGTTAGAATTTTTTTCCTTCCGGACACGGCTTTTTGCCACAAACCTGGAGCGATGTTAAACGAGCCACGTGTTAAATGTATCAGGGCTAAGCAGTAGCATTCACGCGTGAATCGTTTCAAGCATTTTTTACAGCGTTCTGTTCTCCGAGGTTATACTCGACATATATTTGTTTGTTTATGTATTTAGTTTCTCGTCCAACGATGCGAATCGCGCAGATTCTGATGTCGTCTATAGAGTCACGCCACAAGTTCATCGAGATAGCTTAAAAAATGCCGACGATACTTGTTTGGATATTAGCTCTATTTTCGCGGGAATCTTCGTAATTTCATCTATTGAAATGTTTCGCAACAAATGCAAAGAGCTTCGCCTCGTCGAGAAATATGTTCGCTCATAATGCGTCGACGTGCAGCCGTACAAGATAATCTGTTGTCAATGGCATTTGCTGAAACGTTTCTACGAGCTTTTGCACGATTTTTACAAGGTTCTGTCATTAATTAAATAACGTTCGTACGAAAGTACGACAGGTGTTATGAAAATCGTTTGAAAAACGTCTCGTTTAAAAATAAGGCTACGAACTAATACATTTCGCAGTCACTGTACAGTACGAAGGATACGAAGAAATATCTTTTGCTGTCACAAACGTATCGTGCACTTTATACACGTGTCGGTGGAGATTTTCGTGTTGCGCCGCGAGGATCGAAGATCTCAAAGAAATCAGGTCGCAACTCGACCGTTCTCTTAGAAAAAAATGTTACACTTTCGTTAATTTTATATGTTGCATATATACAGAGTGTCCCAAACTTAAACGGTCAAATCACGAGAGCTTATTCTAAAGGTAAAAAGAAAAAAAAAATGCTATACGAAGTTCGTATATACGCTATAGACGATAGACGCTTCGTTACAGAGTTAGAAACAACAAATGTGACGTGCACGTTGTAATTCCGTGATGTGAATAATCACGAAATGTAACAATATAAGAAAAGATTACTTTTAATTCTTCGTTTCAGAATATCGTCCTTGCGGACGGACACATGCTTCGCATTAACGAACAATGGAATTAATTACGCTACGACAATCCTGAGAATTTTCCTGAATTTCAATAACTTCGTATAGCATTTTTTCTTTTTTCTGCCTGTACATTAATTTCCTTCTCGTCGATTTTCAGGAGCTCGAAATATGTTGCCTAGGTCAACACACTGACCACCTTTCTCCTATACATATTACTGCCTTAGTTTTCCAAATATTACCAACATCCTCTTCTTCTATTCCTTCTTCCTGCTTGTAGATCAAAATCTCGCAGTGTGACCATTTAAGTTCGGAACATCTTGCATGCACAATCCCGCCCATAAATACCCGGTCACTATCGAGACGTATTTGTGGATTTCTGGCAAACGTTTCTTTACACCGTGTACACGTGTTACGTATTAACACTAGAACTACCACACCAGTCAAATTGACTGGTTTTATAATATTATTTTAGAATTCCTACTTCATGTTATATTCTTTTTCCGCAATGATGTAATGACTTTCGCAGCGATAACTAAGAGAATAATATAATGAATATTATTTTGTTTTAATGTATTTAAACTGAAAATAATTTTGTATCAAGGCTACTTATACCAATACCGGTCAAAATGAATGGTACTTGTCAAAGTGTAAAAGGATCCTGCAATCTGTTTGTCGAACCCCAATTAACCAGTTTCCACGTATTCTACAACTTTCCACACGTTTTAAAAATTTTTACTGCATATCATTCGATATGGCGATATCAACTATCAGAAAAATTCCGGATCGATCGCTGAATCACTAGATGCTAACACTAGAAATACCACACCAG
Source organism: Bombus soroeensis (assembly GCA_014737365.1). Classification (NCBI taxonomy): domain Eukaryota; kingdom Metazoa; phylum Arthropoda; class Insecta; order Hymenoptera; family Apidae; genus Bombus; species Bombus soroeensis. The sequence goes on along the minus strand of JACXIL010000059.1, from coordinate 128,052 downwards.
TCAAATTGACTGGTTTTATAATATTACTTTAGAATTCTTACTTCATGTTATATTCTTTTTCCGCAATGATGTAATGACTTTCGCAACGATAACTAAGAGAATAATATAATGAATATTATTTTGTTTTCATGTATTCAAATTGAAAATAATTTTCTATCAAAGCTACTTATACCAATACTAGTCAAAATGAGTGGTACTTGTCAAAGTGTAAAAGGATCCTCCAATCTGTTTATCGAAGCCCGATCAACCAATTCCCTCGTTTTCTACAACTTTCCACACGTTTTAAAAATTTGTACTGCATATCATTCGATACGATGATATCAGTTATCAGGAAAGATCCAGATCGCTAGAAGCTAACACTAGAAACACTACACCAGTCAAAATGACTGGTTCTACAATTTTATAAATGTGCCAACCCTCGTTTAGGGATCATGGTCCCAGATGGATTAAAAATACCAAAAATGTACTACATAACGTGGAATTCCTTCCGTAAGAAAGTAATAAATATAAAAATATTCTATTATTAGGTATTTTTTAAAGACCAGTCATTTTCACTTGTTTTGGTAGAAATAGCTTCGTGTTAACTATCGGTAGTTCTAATGTTAAGAAGAATGTGAAACTGCATAAACCGATATAATTGCACAGGTATAATTACAATCTATTTAGGATCATTCTCACATCATCTCACGACTCTCCAGTCTCCACGGACCTGCCAATTATCCTGAACACTACCGATACGTACTACGAACTACGATAAACAACACCCTTGATAGTAAGCGAGCAAAGAATAACGTGGCCCTGGTTGCTTTCCCCGAACGTTCTCCTTCTCCGTTACCATCGTCTCGAATTCTCTCTCGACTTAATCAGCTTTCGCGAATAAAAGGAATCGACTGTGCCGACCTCGACACCGATATACTGTCGTTTGCAGTCGTGTCGATCGCGCTGAATCCCTACGATCCGGACGATGTTCTGTCCAAAGCGGTCTACCTCGTTCCAAGCCGATTCCGTTCGCCAACTTTTGTCTCGTCCAAGCGCTCGGCCTGGCCGAATACAATTTGCCGAGAGCGAGCAAGTCGGGGAAACCGTGTCGCGATTTAGCCGCAAGGTAAACGACTGCTTGTGCAACATATGCGAAACATTATCGACATTGGCGGCAAGCGTTTTCGAAGAAAGAAACAAGAAAACACGAAGCTTGCAGCTCTTGGTATTTCGATTTGCAATTATTAGACAGTGGATTTTTAAGCGTTTAAGGACAGAAATTGAAAGGTGCAAGTATGACCGGGTATGTCACGTAATATGCAAAAATAAAAGAAGATAAAATGAAAAAAGGTACAGTACCTGCTGGAATATTTGCTCAGTGGAACAAATCGCTGTCTAGGTACTACTTTCCTAGTTGTGTTCGCCAGATATGAATTTGCATAAATATTCACAGTCTAGCAACGACAGAGAATAGAGCACGTCTCAATGATTTCGATAGTTTGGGATTTAGAGATATAGAAAGTAGTTGAACATTCGGTACAAGTCAATCGAAATATTCACGTTTCTATTGGATTGGCAACTAAGTGATTGCGGATTTTATCAATATCACCCAATGACAAAATCCGCAATCACTTAGTTGCCAACCCAAAATTATATTTTCAACATTATGATAGTAGGAGGTTTGGCTACTGTTAACTTTTTACTTCTTGCCGTAAGTGGTCAAATATATAGTGGAGAATATCTGGATCGATTGAAAAATAATTGCAAAACCTCAACATCGAACAGATGCAATTAAAGTCACTTCACTTAGCTTCGGTTTCCTTAGCTTTTTCTTACTTTTTTATTTACACTAATTAATATCGTCTATCGTGTTTATCGATATCAACCAACTGTATATAGCTGGTCGAGATAAGATCAGCTTCAAGAATTAGATTAAAAAACTTGATAAGAATTTGATATATTTGCCATAATTGAAAGTACCCAAATCCTACACGTACGGCAAGATTATTTGCACAAGCTTCAACGTGTTCAAATTCTTCACACGGACTAATCAGATTTGTCGTATATTACGAGACGTCGACAGTCTGCGATACCTACGACAACGAAAGAATGAGAAACTGCCTTAAACCGTAGGTGCATTAAGAGGAAATATCGAAAACGAGAAATTGATTCGACTAATGCTATCGTAGAGCGAGCGTGCAGGTATAATAAGAAGTAATGCAATAAACAGGAGAATAAAAAGGGCGAGGCGATAGACCGAGAGTAGCGTAGAAAGCGATCAGGAACGTTGCCGCGCCGCTGGTTATTATCGATAAGAAACGGCCAAGTTTTCTTATCTACGTTGAGTTCTTCGAAAAGTAATACGCTTTGTGCGAGGCACGCTTTGCGCTATTCTTTGTTTGTAGTACTACTTATGTACATATGCAGACATCCAACGTGCGTGAGTGTGAGCATTTTTCTTGAAGGAATGGAAGCTTCTTATAGAAGCGAGCGAGAAAGCGGCAAACGTTCTCGCTATGTCTCGGTTAACGGTTCGAGGCTTGGTCGTCTAGACGAGCATCGTTTCTTCCACTCTTCGTTAATATTTATAGAGTTGAAACGTGCAATTACGCGAGGAAACGTCGTTGGCTGGATAATACGCGTAGACACGCGCTCTCGTGCACCACGAGGCACGCGTATCTCGCCCATTCCGCCTATAATTTCCTTATTCTTCCCGATACCTTCGAATTTCTTTCGAATACGGTTACTCGCGTTAATATTCGGACACGTGCACCGTCTGTTACAATTAATGCTAATAAGTACGCAATCTCGCGATAACTTGTAGTTTGCCATAAAGAAAATGTTGCAGGTTAGTCTTAGATCTTAGCCTGAAGTCGACAACTCTCCAGTCTGGTGCAGCCACGACCAGTCAAGTGGCAAATAACGAGCAAGCAACTTGTTACCAAACGTTTGAATCCCGACCACAACTTTTTAGGTTTTTTCTGATTGTTGATATCTGACAGAAAGACAAATCTTTACGATTACATTTACGTTCTACGGGTCCTTTGAGAATTCTTTCCTTTTTCAAAAAATATGCGACGTTGGCAGAAGAATAGTTCGTGTTTACAGAATCAGCAAACGTCCTGGTTTTATAAACGCAAATGTAAATATCAACTTCTAAATTTCGGTGTTCGCACACGGCAAGTTACTATTGGGTTGGCAATTAAGTGATTGCGGATTTTGTCATTAGATGGTAACGACAAACTCCGCAATCACTTAGTTGCCAACCCAATAGATTCCTTGCTACTTGCCTGTCGTAGGAACCGAGTCAGTGCCTCAGCCAGTAAAAGGTTACGTAACACGCGTTGATTACGTGCACTGCTTAGCTCTTTGTACGAAATTTCACTGCAATGAAACTTTCTTTCTCGATAATGGGCATTTCTGGGCGCGAAAATGATACAGCAAGGTTAGTCGTTCGACATGGGATAAAACAGCGGTCGGAGAAAAGAGCTCGCCTCGACCGAAATAATTTTCTCCCCTAACAAAAGTCGAAGGGCGCGCGTCTGCACCAAAATAGGCGGATGCGTGAGCCTCTGCTTTACGTTCTCGAATTCATTCATAGAAGCGAGATGGCTGTACCACGTACAGGAAGAGCGCTGTAAGAAGAACGAGACAGAGAAATAGAGGGAGGGAGCTGTGATTCAAGTGTCGGAGGCTTAAATCTGCCGTAGTCGTCGTGATCGTTCTCGTTTCGTACCGGGGGAATACCGTGTCTTCGACCGTTGTGTTTATACCTACTCGTAGCTTCTGCTTTCTCTGTTGTGCCAGAGGAACGTCTCGGTTCTTTGAAATCAAGAGGATAGGACTGGCTGGCTGCAGGAAGCTGCGAAGGAAAGCAAAGTATGCGGAGGAGCAGATGGTCGTTGAAGATGTGGGATTAGGACGAATCGCGTGAGACCAAACCGCCATCCCCTCGTACGCTTTCAAGAATTCTTAGCTACAGGTATTCGACGAAAACTTTCCCAGTTACCTATCTGTCTTCTACATTTTTTGTTCGAAGATTTATGGTTGGTTTCATAGAACTGGAACGTAGCATTCGAATTCAAAGAGTTAGTTGAAAAAGAAAATCTTAGAGCGGGAAATGTAGTTAGTTGCGAAAGTATTGTCGGACGGTCGTAGAGACTTTTCGCGAATACGTTATGCGTATTCTGTAAAAGATTTTGGAATCTCGTTAGCACCGTGATAATTTCCGTAAATCTAGTTTTTCCTTTGGAAATCTGAAAATCTACACGGGAACTGCGTGCTGCGAACATCAACGCGATAATATGTACAAAAGTCTGCAGTCTGATCTAACGAATAAGACGCGAGCGAAAAACTGATGCAGCAACCGCTTAGACGAAAGTTGCAGTGGAGGTTGCATGGGTCAGCGAGATTGCTGCACTCGTGCGGTGTGCATCGAGAAACGAAAAATCATTGCATATATATACCACGCATATCTATGTAGCTATATACACACGTAGGTAGGTATATCGCGCGTACGTGAAACTGGACGCTGACAGCTGGAAACTGGTTTCTAGAGAACGGTCGTACTCGAGTTGCTTGCGAGAATGAGACGAAACAGGAGGAGTAGGAGGCAAAGAGAGAAACAGAAATAGATGGAAGAGAGAAAGAGCGGAGAAATGGACGTAGTACAGCGTCCATCGTGTTCCGAGTACAGAGGTATCGGACCAGGAAACAAAGGAACGACCCAAAGAGCAACGCTGAACAACAGATATAGGGGCACACGAGTTAAGCATTCACGAAGTTCAACGAAACGCGTTCGACGAACACGTCCGATACACGTACATACGTATTATAGATGTAGAGGAGAGCTCGAGTTTCTCAGCTCGCGAGATTTCGATCTTTCCGATCGAATCGAGTTAAGCGTGAATTATTTTGAGAGACAGAGGAGATGGAAGAGGAAGAGGCGATTTGAGATAAAGCGTGCATGCGTGATCACACCTAACTCTACGCAGCCATTGTGCTCCCTTCTTTCGAAGGAGCAACGAGATTCGTCGTGAATACGAACAACCTGCCGTATACCTCCGACACATTCTTTCACCTTTCACCTGCGAGAGTATACTTAGTGAATCAGAAAAGTAAGCTCTTTAAAATAGACTTCCTATCAACGAAGATATCCAGGCTATCGATAACAATCGCTCGTGTAGTTTGAATATTCCAAGTTACGCGCCAACGTGGATCGAATTAAAGTAAAAGCAATATATACAAAGTCGAATGTAAAAAAAAATAATCTACGGAAAAGAAAATAAATAAGAAATAAGAAAATTAAAAAAGAAATAATAATAAATCTACATATATATAGTAGAAGATATTTTTCTCTGTTCTATCAACGTAGATTGTTTACTCACCATGATGAAGGAAAATGATACACTGGTGCGAGAGCAGCAAACTTCGACGAACATCCAAGGATACGCGAGATGAAAAAAAAACACGCGACACTGACAAGTAGCTGATTGAAAAAAGTTCTGGTGAATAACTGGCACCGTTATCGAGAGAAAAATACGGCGATTCGGCGTGAGCTATGATAGGGAAAAGAAAAGAACGTGGGAGATAAAAAATCACGAGAGTGCACCGGTAAAGGCACGCCGGGCCCGGAGCGGACGAACGTCAGGCCGACGGCGATGCAACAAGTGACAGACAAGAGCCTCGACTCTTTTAGTTCGCGTTGCGGCTACTTTACCGGATGGCGCTACTGCTCGGCCCAAGCCGAATACGAAATTCAATGGCACTCGCCTTTTGCCGCCATTTCCTTCGTTCTTCCGAAATTCTTTTCGACGAGACTGGAAACGTTGCTTTACGAAAGTATTTCAACACTTGTATACACATCTTTACAAATATATTATAAGCGTTGTACGAAACGCTTCGAAATTTCATTGACACGGTTACGTACGAAACACCTCGAAATTTCATTGATACGGTTACGCACGAAACTCGATTACGAAGTAGAAGTTGAAAAGACATCTGGGAATACAAGGGCCGTCTATTTTGAAAATGACGCATGCAAATGCATTTTTTGTAAAAATATATCGTTAATATTTATATGCAATTTATAATTTCAGTCTTGAAATATTCGTTTGTTTTGATCGATCGAAATCTCGTTGATCATCGATGGAGTTGATATACGATCGTTCATTTAGAAAGTGGTGTAATTGGTAACGGGTGGTTGCCTGTAATCCGCAGAAGTGCTCCATGTACAATGTTATTGTAAAACGGAGGAGAACAAATTTGGAACTTCAGATTTAACATCGATCGATCCGGGGAAATTGCAAAAATTTGAAAACATCGCGTTAACATCTTCACATGGTAATAACGTTAGACCGATTACACGTGGGAAATATAAGGATACGATGCATTTATTGCCTTACATAACACCGAAATAAAAAATAGAATGTACTTAACATTAACCTTACAAACATACTGTTACGGTAAATAAGTAAATGTTGAAACGAAACAACAGCATTTTGTTCTTTCTGCTCTTATTTATAAGCGAAAGTGGATTAAAGCATAAAACGTAAATTTCAGTCAATCAAAATTTCACGAATTGTACGATACAGTCATTCTGAAGATGGCGTAAATTCATTCATGACCATGAAAAAAAATATAGTTAATTCTCAATAAATCTATTCGGAGCTATGATGAATTTATTTGGATTTGACTATCGATGGAGATGCAAATATCTCGATATCTCGAATCAAAGGAAAATGGATTTACATCATTTTCAAAATAAACGTAGAGATTTCAATATTTATTAATTTGGTGGGACTATTTAATACTTATTACATGTAAGTAATACATAAACTGGTTGCTCGTACTGTGCAATATGTACAGAACGATATAACATTTGGCAAGAATTAAATGTCATGGTACAAAATATCTCAATATATCCTTGTTCTCGGGGCAAATGTATGAAAATGTATAAAACTCGCGTGGCAGTGATCGTGCAGTAAACAACGAAACGAAGTAAGCGAGCGCATAATCGATTCGGTTCGATCGTTTGATCGATCCTGAAAAGATGGTAAATCCTTGGATGGCAAAATCCTTTCGAACGCTGCTAAACATCGCCGAGAGGTGACAGCACGAGTTTTACCAACGATACGAGTCGGTCGGCTCGACACACAGCCGACCGATTTCTAGGAGAGGACGTGGAACGCTTTTTCGCATCGCTTCGATTTTGTTTACGGAACGTTGAACGAATAAAATTCGGGTGTACCAAAATATTGAAAAAATATTAAATTAAAGAAAGACGCGACAGAATTCTGCAAAACGGTGAGAAACCTTTACACAAAAAATCGCGTAACCGCGAAAGCGAAAAAATATAGCGACACGTAATAGCGCGATAGTCGCCCCGCCGCGATACGTCGTGAAAGTGTTAAAAAATTAAGAATCTGGCTTGGTAAAGAACGTGGATCGTTTCACCTTGGTATGCTAATTGTAAGGATTTAGAGAATTACGGTAGCTCGATGTACATACTCGTATACATAGTATCGAATGCCAACTGAAATGTGGAACGCGCAATTGTACTCTTGTCGCAATACACCTCTTGACATTTACACACGGAAGATCCTGAATATCTTTCCAACCGCGACGACGCCGAGAGGAGTTCGAACAGCGACCTGTCTGGAATTGATTTTATCGGTAAACAAAGCGATTCACGAGCCGAATCTAAGGAAGGCCGACACGATGCTACCTTTTGTAGATGCCGATTGTTCCTTCTAGAATTATTAGGTTATAGATACAGTGGTTCGCGAAAATACTCGAAATTTTTATGAGCATATTATTCGCGTTATAGGAAACATTTTGCAATTTCGTTGGCACTGTAACAGAATAGAACTATGGCGACTATAATATGTAGAACTAACTATAATATGCGTAGTACTAACATATATCGCATGGACAGGACGGTTAAGAGGTTAGTAAATTTCCAGAGTCACATGCCAAATCGTAAGAAACTCTAAAAATCAAACGAAAAAATCATGTTCTTTATATGTTTTGCAATAACCAAGCGAACTAAACAACGTCGAGCTTCCTGCCGTTAATAATTTCTCTGTCAGACAACTTTATCCTCTACGGACGACACGGTGGAATTTCAAGGATAATCGTCGTGTCTAGCCAACAAGACCATGGAGGCTTTCTTTAGCCTCTTGGAAATTTACGACCTCTCACCATATTCTCGAATGAATTTCCGTCGATTCCACACAAAGGATTATGTGGAATCAAGTTAAAAATAGCACGCTGTCTTTCCAATCCTTCGCCTTTGTTACCCAAGTTTCTCTCAATTTCGTTCAGAACGATATGTACTTGAAACGCGTTACGACAATGAAAGAACTTATACGATGGAAGCAAGCGCAATGACAGACCATTGCAAGTAATAGTAAATAGTAGAAGTTTCTTGGACGAGCAATAATAAGCTGATAATCGTAAAAGGGAAACAAAGTCAGGACTCAGGGGACGATAGCAGGATATCTGGCATTCTTGCCTACGGACAGGTACGAGGTCCGTGTCGTTCACTTTCACTGCTTACGCTCGATCTAACTATAAAACACGTCCTAAGCGGACCGATTCGTTCGTTTCGGGGAACGATCGATTCGATCGCCGCTCAATCGTTCGCTCAGTCGGCTTCGTGTTACCAAACTGTGATTCACTAGCCCTGGAAAAGCAATTTTCCAGCGAGACGTTACTCGATCAACGTTCCAAGTTCACGCTTTGAAAGCGTGAAAGTTCGATTCTTCTACGAGACTCTGCTATCGAATTTTTGAAAAATGTCGAGTTTATCGGCGAGGAAGGGTCGGAGGAGAAGCTCGTGTAACTTGAAGGAAGATTCTAACCGAAATTGGAGGAGCGCGTGGGCAATGGCGTGGATATCGCGTGGATATCGCGTGTTTCGCTGGCTCAGGATATACCAAAGTCGCATGCACGATAGGTGGATGTGGATGGGTTCGGCCACGGGTGGTTGGTGCCAGAGTGAGAGTGAGAGAGTCATATATATATAGAGAGAAGGGGAAACTAGACTCGGCACTCCAAAGTATACAGCCTCCGCGATTGCAGTGGTGTGCTTTCGGTTCCCTCTACACGATATTCATTCTTCGCGGCTTCGCGCCCGTGGTAACAGTCCGATCCACGTTTCCACGTTGCACGCGTTGCAGCAGGGCAGCTTCCGGAACCAGCTTTTCGTTCGTTCATCATCATTTCGTCGACCTACCAACCACTACCATGAAGCTCGCGATTTTCGCGTAAGTATTCCATCCGCGATCTAATATAACGCGAACAGCTCACTTTTGCCTTTTACTTTGCTCGCGCGAATCTTTGCACTTTCCCCGTGACCAGTGCTACGATTCCACGCAGAACAATAACAGTATTTTCTCAAATTTCCTGTTCTCTCGAGCAGCGATTTTTCAAAAATTGCGTATTTTCTTTCGATCGTCGTGTCACGTCCCTTTTTCCGAGTAGTAGCTTGGCTTGAATTTTGCGCAACACGTTGCAAATGTTTGGATACAACGACATTTACGGATTACGGGTATTTACGATAGACAGTGATTGAATCGGTGATCCTTTCGACTTCTACTTTGAATCAAGGCCTTCGAAAGGTGTAGTTAAACGAGCTACACGTTTCAAGCCCTCTGGTATTCGGTATCTGTCGCAAGTGATCATTGAAATCAGGCTCGAGCGAATTTCCATCGCCACGCGAGTGCAAGCAGAGCGAGCGAGTAATAAATAAAAGAATAGAGAAATGCGTTATGCAAACGCTGACAGACCGTTCGATCCTGTTCTCAACCAGGAAATCCATTAGAAAACACAGCCATCTAAAACGTAGTAATAATAATAATAATCGATCAACGAATCAGGATTGCAAACATCGTGCAACGTGTCTCGCGCAGTTATTCTCGATTCTCAGTTACCGTTGCTTTCCCTTGACATTATCTACGTACATCGTCTATCGCTACATTGGCAAGACCAGTTAAAAGACGAGTCACCTTACGCAACGGTTTTTGAAAGCCATCGAAATTTTGATTGCGTGTAATTTCTCGCCGTACGTGACGAAAGAACGTGCACTAACTTGGTTCTTTCATATTTTTCTCCAAGTAACCACGAAAACGAACAACCGTAACGTTATGTCACAACCGCGATCACGGTTGCTGGAGCGAGCAATAGAATTGCGTCAGGATAAGGCCGGACACGAGAAAGCACGAAACACCTAATGCTTTGACCGTGGAATCACGTTTTACTCGGTTGATCCGAGAAAAGTTGAAATTTCTCGGCTACTTTGAAATCATGTTACGAAAAGTGTATTGTTTTATATTCTTCAGCCAACTTGGCCTAAGTTTTCCAAGAAGGTTTACGGAGGCGTATTTTCTTCTGTTTCATAAGGAATCACCTCGTGCCCGATTCCTACGTGCTGTTCGTTATTCGGTCGGACCCTGTATACATATGTATGGAGAGGCGATCGAGTTTCACCGATTTTTCGGTGAATGTTATTTTAGAGGTAGAGGCGGGCCACGGGTTTCGGCTAATTCCCGTGACATTTGTCAGCCGTCTCACGTACTCGCGTGATTCGTACTCGAAACGGGGCGACAAATGCTGGGAGTAGCGCGAGTTGCACGAGCCAAGCCAGAGAAAGTGAGTTTCGTACGTGAATGTCACAGGTCACGATCCAGCTGGTGTATACGCGGATCTACAACGACAAGCGTGCGAGTATCGTGCTCCCCGGCGCACGCCGGTTTTGTCCTCCGATCGTACGTTACGATCCCCGTGCACACACCAGATTCCCCTCCTTCGGGAGGACGAGCAACGTCCTCGGATTCTATTTTCGATCCTTGGCGAAAGTTGTACGACCGACGAGTCCGATATCCTGCGAGGGACGCGTTAACGCGTCGCGGAACCAACTTGATTCCTTTCGGGGATAAAACATTTATTAAAACACGCTCAGCAAGCTTCTCTTTCTTGTTCGATCGAACCATCCTATTAGATCGGTTTCGTATGAAACTTAGAACGTTTATATATAGATACGAATTTCTACAAATGTTCGCAGTGTTGCGATAAGAATTTGCTGAAATATGCGACTAATAAAAGGTTGCATAAATATCCATAATTTGGTAAGAAGAAATTTGCACGTTCACGTGCAACTGTTCGAGTCTCGATGGTCGAAAAGATAGAGAGCGTCGCCGACTAGGAAGTGGACGAGAGCAGCTGCGATCGATTATTCAGTTCGTTGGCATTCGTCAGGAACGAAAGCGTTTCCTAGCCCTGAGCTATCCTCCGTGTGCACGATCATCGCGCTTCCTTTCACTATCGCTCAACATCTTCGCTTTTCAACTTGGCGAGATTCTGCACTTGCAGTGCACGGTTATCGTGGTAACTAGGCCAAGCTGGCGTTAAAATACAATCGTTTGCTCTGCAAGCGGTAAATTCTTAACTCTACCTCATCAATTCGCCTGTAAAATATCTGTGAATACGTATCGACTCGTTAAACCGCCCTTTCCATGCAACGGACCAATGTCGACTCGACGATCGCATCCGTACAACACGCGACAACACTGAATAAACGAATATCCGCTGATACGAGCGAATAAAAAACATTGGCAACATTGGAAAATCGTTTAGATCGACGTTAACACTTTACCGACCGCTAGCGATTCAACAGCATACGCACGTCCGACCGACAACTTTCGGTTTAGACTCTCCAATATCATTCTTTTTGTTCATCGCGAACGGTAAGCTTTTCAAATTAGTATAAAACTGATTAGAGCTTGCAAAGCAACGCAACTGACGCAACTGAGAAAGGTACCTTAGTACTAAATAACAAATTACTGCTCAAATAATGAGAAAGATTGTCGGCGACAAAAAGCCGATTAATAGGCTATCGGTCGGTAATCGTTGGCGACAAAAGACCGATTAATCGGCTATCGGTTGATAAAGCGTTATGCCGTTCGCTGTACAGTACACAGAATTTTCATCATTCGCGAGTTCATTTTGCACTGGCAAGCAGGTCCGAGTAACAACTATTGTATTTACAACGTGTTTGCTTTATAGATTGGTGGTGGTCAGCTGTCTGATAGCCGTAGTCAGATCGGCGGAAGAGGAATACGATTACGAGGAAGAGCCGGCAGCTCCGGTGACCCCTGCACCGGCTAGATCGAATTCCGGCCGACTGGGTGGACTATTGTCTTCGCGAGGACGAGTAAACGTTGGAAGGAAATCGTCAGCGCCGGTAAGTTGCGATTCGTTTGAAACGAACCATCGAATCGAACCCATAAACGCGATCTGTCTCTCTCGTTCCAGGCACAATCGACCACCGCCAAAGCGGTCGAGCAGCCGGTGGAAGTGGAGGAAGAGGGCGACGAGGAATTCGACGATAATCAAGATCAGCAGGAAGAAATTCCCACCACGACCACCGAATCCTCGAAGAAAGTTCGCGGCGGTGTCAGGCCTTTCAGGTAATCGCAACTTCCATTGTCTAGAATTTCCAGCGTGTTATAGTGGAACAGCGCGGAATCTCGATTGCTGGAACATCGATCAGTAGATTAGAATTCGTGGATGGTTTCTGGCGAGATAGAAATTTTGAAATTTTCCATCAATTCGGACAACGAATATACTGTTCGAATAAGATAACGAAAAAGATCGCTTTGGTTTCAAGGTCGAACCAGGATCTCTTAGCCGCGTTAAAGAGAAGAAGAGCTCAAGTAGGACCCTCGCATCGAGAAACGTCTGGTACGCAAGCCGCCTCGGAATCGACAACACCAAAATCCAAGTAACTATGACGCAGAATTTTTAATAGTTTTTCTGGCACACGACTTTACATTTAACCTCTTGCGTCTACATTAATGGCACTTTATTTCACATGCGAATAAATTACAGGAAAAAAAGGCAATGATATTTGAGACAACAGTCGCGTTATCGTTAACGTTTAAGGCTATTACAGTTTGTCCAAGACAGCTTTTTCGAAATGAAAAAATTAACAAAGTTATAGAAATACAAAATATCAAACGTTTGCTTATGGCTATTTGGTATAAGACGAGGAGCAAGAAGATGACTGTTCAGTGGGTTACGAATAATGAAATGTTCTGATTTCCAGAGCGACCACGCACAGCCGCAGCAAAAGCACCGCCAGTGGTGCGAACGAAGCGAAATCATCGGGACGCGGCAGGTTCGGAGGATCCAGGGGAAGCAAACCTTTGCAAGAAGAGGTGGAGGAAACCCAACGAGAGGAGGTGCAAGTGAAACCGAAACCTTATCGCAGAGGATAAATCGATGATAGAAAGGGGTGCGAGTTTCCAGCTTTGTTTGACTTGAACGCGGAACGAAACAATTAAAAGGATTGCAGCGACCAACGTCGATCTGTTCGAAGCGGCGTGAACTTTTTCCCTTCTTTCGGACGAACACGCGAAACTTGCAACGAAAGTCTCTCTTTTATAATCCGCGTTTGAAAAATTAGAACGCGACAAATGAACGTGCGGCAAAAGAAAAGCGCCAGATACTCGTGTAACATTTGCGTACTAAAAGTACATTTCGAAAACTATGACATGTATATAGAAGAAGGCTGCCATTCACCGAATACTCAAGGTACTTACTGTATAAATGTAAATTAATAACAATAAAATTTCTAGAAACAAACACTTGGAAAATACGTACATAATTTATTAAATAACGGGTGTAACGCGATGGATTTCGAATTGGAATTTTCGAGATCTGGTGAGCGTTACAATGTGACTAACCTTGACGAGTCTAGGAATCGACAACTAACGCCACGATCTTTATCTCGTAAGTTACTTTCCTTCGGGCGTATTTACATAGCCGCGAGAATGGTGTGGGATGTAAGCAGGAGAAATTCCAACCACCGACTTTGGAATGTCGAGGGCGTGCTCCATCTGCACTCTCGCATTCTCATCTTTTATACATCTCGCGCGTGCACCACTCCCAAACTTTGAAATCTCGCCGCTAGCAACCGACAGCCTTACAACCATCATGTTTGTAGAACATATTTGGCATCGTCGATTCGTCTTCGTCGCATCATTTTGCCGCCTCTACTTCTATCGGCCTTCGCCTTTAATATGTTTGTTAATTTAGCCATGTCCACGCAGGCGCTATGACCTGAAAGAATGATGACCTTTTGGAGCGTAAAGTACGCATAAGGTAAGAATCTTGAAAGCAAACGGGATATACCGTCGAAAAATACAAAGGAGCTAGAAAATCAAACGTATTGGTAGAAAGACGACTAGAACATGAGAGATGGAAAGGAAGTGGATGGAATGGGAGAAGAAGAAGACGAAAAGAAGGAAGAGAGGAGAGGGCGAAAGGCGAACTCGACCAGGCTCTGTTGTGTATACGCGAGAGGTAGGAAAGTGAGAGGCAGTATCTCGTCGGCCTTGAAGCCTTTGCGAGAAGCATTTCACTCGCAAAGACCATCCGAGTCGCGTCACCGGTCTGATAACACGGGAGGACGTTGAGAAGCGAACTCGAGAAATCGAGAAATCGAGAAATGTCGTCGGGAGAAGCCGGCAGAAGTTGTTTTTCTTAAAACGTACTTCATACACTTGCCAATTATTTGAATGAAATATCTGAAAAAATGATTGTTTCAATGACATATCGCTTTGTCAGTGACAGATTTCTTTACGGTGTCTTACGTACACAATTAGACTTGAACGCGTATTATTATTCAGGATAATCGATAATGTTGTTTCGTTGTCTTCTAATTTGCGATTTAATATGCCGTAAAAAATATTTTCCAAAGGCGAGGAAATAAGAAATGTTTTCGAACTCTGGAATATCCTAGCGAAATATTTAGAAAGTTTGCTTATATTCGATGCAATGTGTAGTGTTTATGTTCGAGTAGCTACGAGTGTTTTAATTTTAGTTGCTACTGTTGCTTACGTACACTGTTACGTTGTTAAGCTAAAAATTTGTTTGCCGTCGATGAACGCTATTTAGAAAAAGAAAAAACTAGACGTATCTTCGAGTCGATGGCATTTAATTAAGAATCGCGAATGATAGATGTCCTATTCACCGGTAATCCTTGACTGGGACTACATTCCGTTAAGAATTTCCCGTTTCACTCGACCTCTACCACGGTACACGACCGATATAGACAAACGACGATCGTTTCCATTGTTACATTAACCTCTGGAAACGTATCGCTATAATACGGTAAAGTCTTCGACGTGTGAAAACTGTTGTTCGGTTAATTGAATTTCTCGTATAATAAAACAACCAGTTTTCTAATTACAAAGCGTCGAATTTATTCAAAGCGTCAAAAATATTCAACCAGGGATGAAGAAAATTGCCAGTTTATTTTAATATTTAAAAGCTTTTTACCCTGGCAAAACTACGCTAGGAGGAAAGTATCGTGTTTGGCCTCGATGTATGTTGGTCGTTTGGCCCTGCAACTTCAAAACGGCTTAACCGACTTCAACTTTGTAGGTCTCGATCGATTCCTGTCACGGCAGTGTTGCAGGTTATGTAACGTATGCGCCTAAATCGGCGAATTCAGCAACAGAATCTGTTTATTTTCTTCTTCGTTTACACAGCGCGTTTATTTATAGATTTCGCAATGATTATAAAAATCGTCACAATAACGATCAATTTTTTTAGTTTCACTTATCGTTCGTTTTAACGTTTACTTTTTCAATTGCTAGTTTTAACTATCACGTACCGTGAAAGATATTTGGTAGGCGCATTTTTCCTTCCATCGATTACCAATTACCGAGATAAACAACTATTATAAGATCGAATATATTACACGTCTACGTGACCCAAGAGCCTACTTGGCGCATCACGTGCAAGTGACTTTTAAAAGTGCACCTCGCCATGCATATATTCGTGACTCGTGTCCAGAGACGACCAGTGCTACGTTGACCTTTCGATAATGTCGTCGAAGTCGGCGGCTGCAGCTGCGGCAGATGCAACGCTAATAACGATCGTGCTTCTCATCTGTGTACGTGGCGCCTTCTCCTAAGCCAGTGGTTCTTAACCTTTTGTCTATCATGGGCCCCCTTTGGATAATTTTTCCGTCGTCACGAATCACCAACATCTAACTCGAACTTGAAATCCTCGAAAATTAAATGTCGTAACGTTAGTATCTATATAGTGTCCAACTTTTTGGACAAAACGACACGAGCAAGGACCTCGTGGCAGGTTAAGAATCGCTGTTCCGAGCCATTTTAACGTCACTGCGCTTTCTAATGCGATTACGAGGTCGAGAAGATGTATGCAAAAGTGTAGAACATCGATAAGTTATCAGTCCCAAACCTTTCTGTTCGATCAACTACGACGTAGTCGAGGACGATCGAAAGTAAGGCTATTGCCGGAAGGAAATTGCGTAAACGTTTCTCGAGCTTGCCCGAACGTTAGAAAGTTTCAAATATCTCGTGTCGCCAGGCGTTCCGAAAAGTTATTCACTGCAACTTCTCTAGCTAGGGATTTTCACGTGTCGATTATATCAATCCTTAATAGCATGATCGACATACTTTATTCATCGTGGCAAGTATTAATCCTGTGAGGAATTCTTTTCAGGACAAACGTATTTTTCGAAGCAGTTAGTAATAATTAACTTGGCTGTCGTCTATCGCGATCTTTGTAACATAAACGCGTGGACTATTGAAAAAGCGAAAAGAAAGAAAGTAACCTACAGAAACGTAATACCAACGAAGTCACGCAGAACGCGTTCTCGCTGGTTTTTAGTTACTTTGCAAAGATTATCGATCTTTTTTCATTCCTATGCGATCCTATTGCGTTCTATCGCGTATGAAATGGTCGACTTTGTTCGACCATTATCTATTAACTACGAGCGTTGTTAAATAAGACTTGTTTGACGTTGACTGAACGCTTCACATTTAACCAAACATAGCGTGACCTTTGTTTCGTCTATCGTTTTGTCATAAAACAAACCAGATTACGTGTCAGAGCGAATTATCAATCGACATGGAAATCTTTGTAAAACTTGAAATTTGAAGGCAACGCGACAAAAATCGTAAATCGATAGGGGTTTTTAAAAAGCCATAGACTAAGAGAAGAGAAAAGCTGCTGTGGACGTGAAAAACGAAGAATGGAAATGGAATGGAAGTAAGAAATTGGAAGGAAGCCACCTTAGAACACCACACCTTAGTGCGCTAAGAACTAAAAGAGAGCATAAATTGTATTCTCAGGAGAACAACGGGAGAAGACAGTGAACAACGGTTCGTGTCGCAAAACGGAAAGTTGTTGCGAAACGAGGAAACGATTATAGAAATGCAACGGTATTATTTCTCATTATATTGCACAAAACTGTAACGCGGCGCGCTCGGTTGTTCGTTATGAGCTGTATGGTGCATTTCCCCCAGGCAAATATACGTCTGCGCGACGAGAATAACTCGTAATTGTACTTCATTTAGCCGAGCTCGTCAGCTCTTGTGCTCACCTGCTTGAAAGGCACGTATAATCGGATTTATCGTTCTTTTCGATGCTCTTGAAAACGTTTCGAACGCGACGCCTCTTACAACACGGGGCGGAAAAGGCATCGAGTCGTTGAAGAAAGATCGACGATGGTAAGTAAAGAAAGGTATGAAAAGAGCGCGTAAAAAAATACACCGTCAGCTTTACTTTTGTAGGGTAAGCGAAGAAGCGAGATTCTACGGTTTAGAATAAGACGAAAGTGAAGAATAATAGAATTAAGTTGCAGACTTGCTTACTTATCACAGGCTGATGGTCAAGTAATTGAACTTGGCTTTACTTGCTATACACAGAAACAAAGTTCGAACCGATTAAAACTGAACATAATACTGTAATACGACAGCTGTATCGATTCTTTGGTTACTCTCCCGCTTCGTCTCTAAATATCTTCTTATACAAATTCTACTCGTTACGTTTCATTCATTCCACTTATCCTTTGCCTATCTGTTATTTTACCTATGCGTCAGTTGCTGATTGTTGAGGTTGACTGATAGGATAACGAGTGGATGAATTTGTAATAGAAAAATATATTGAAATAAATAAAGGTATAGATATAAGTATAGTGTATGCTGATTCAGATCCTCACTCTTACAGTGTTACAATGTAATAGAAGAAGCTATGGATAGGGAGCACGTTCATATATTTATAACAAAGGGCATTAACAAAAAGTTAACCTTGTAGCTCTAGCTGAAAGCTACAGGAAACAGCAATAGAAATCTACTTATAGCTCTTTTGTTTCTAGACCTTGTAATCCAAAATATAATTTATATTTAAGGTTCACAAATCTTCACCCTTGTTTTTCGCTGTTGAGCTTCTCTGTTTGTGATTTTCCGTCTTTTCCTCCTTTTCTTCTCTATTTTTAACCAGCTTGTGCATCTTCATTTCTTCGACACTGAAATTCATTCCATCTATCATTTCACGTTCCTCCTCGCAGGGTCTCGACGAGTTTTCCCCTTTTTCGGACAACGTACATTTTTTCTTCTCCTCTTTCAACCAGAACTTTTTTACCTCTTCGACATTCACCGCATCTTTCATCTCCTGTAGATGATTCGCCAGATCCGTCGAGTTTCATTTTCACACACGTCGGACAATCTTCTCGACTTCGTTCATTGCACGAATTCACGGGTCACGCTGTGTAATGGCGTGCAAATGCGTTGTTTACGACCTGTGAACACAAGCATGACGCGCGATGACTATGATTTAAAATAAGACGAAAGCGAAGAATAAGAAACTTGCCTCATTTCCAGATATGTTACGGAATCCTCTTCACTTGGTTCGTGGCCTGAATTTAGGGCTCATGGCGTATAAACGCGTTGTTTACGACCTCTGAACACGAGCATTACGTCTCGCGCGATAATACGGCCGACGGCCCAGAATAAAACGAAGCATTACTCGATGGAGAGGAAGAGGAAAGGACTTTCTCCGAGCGGAGATCCTTGTTCGCTTTCCCTGATATCGTATCCGTGCGCGTTTCTGCGTCCCAAAGGTTCGACGTAAGGGCGTTGTGATACAAAGTTGCAAACGTACGATCCACGTCCTAATTTTCAGCGTATCGATCCATTAAAAGACAACTTACATTTTACAACGTTTTGTAACGCGATTGCTCTACGACGCGCACGTGTGCACAACTTTAATTACTTTCGAGTTGGTTTCTGCTGGTTTGCCAAATTACCGGAAAACAAGGTCGCCTTCTTCTTGCAACATCCTATTCAATTTCTATCTACAAAGTGACTCATCAAGAACCATGGAGAATCATCAGAGATTTAAGAATCCTTAGGAGGTTTTCCAAGATCGATATCGTTGGATGCACGGGCTACAACGCCTACCTGCCACCGTGTAGCAATATACACGCCAATGTTAAGGTCGTGCCATCTGCGGTGGCCGCGTAACGAAACGTAATGGAAATTGGCGATCGTCAACGCGAAATCTAGGTCAAGTTGATGTCCGGTTCTGCGAAACCGGAATATGTATCAGTAAAATCTTCCCTGACGCTAGTTCCTTACAAAGAATCAACGCATTCAAACTCGCAAGAGCAAAGTGGCGCGTTGAAAGTTTTCTTAGTTCGTGAAATTCGCCTTATTTTAACTATCCTGAAAAATTGAAAAAAAAAAAAGAGAAACGCGACTCGTCGATCATCACGCTGCTGACTAAAAACGCATCGAACAATGGGAAATGTTCTACCGAGACGCATTCCTTATCGTAAATAGTCAAGAGTAGACGAAAGAAGAGTAGAGTGTTTGGTTGGCGATAGAAAGATCTACGGGTAATCCAGGCGACATCGTCTTACGTAATAAAATAACGACTATTCAACGTATCGTAGAAAAATACACGCGCACGACCACTTTCACGGATGCTTCGCCATGGTGAATGGTGTGGCGAACGGTTGGCTTCACCACGCCGTTTTACGATGGTCGGGAATAGAGGAAACCGTATGACGCAAATATGGCCCTGGCGTTACTGTTCTCACCTCTACTATGCAAATGCCACGACTCGTCGATCATTTGGCCGTACTCGTTTGCCAAAAGATGAAAGAGGATGAAAAGAGAAAAAGAAAGAAAAGAAAAACGAAGGCATCCGGACCGGTCGACCGGCGGGAGGTAGAATCGATGACGATGGAAGGCACTTTCCATGAAATTCCTGAAGGCGCCTCTCAGCAGGTTTCATCATCGCGCTTACCCAAAGAAATCGAAAACTATCAACGACGCCGAACGCATTGTTGCGGCCGAATATTCGTAAGCCGCGTGGAAGATGCAAAATGGCGCCTATTGTGTTGGAGAGCGAAAGTCATCCACGATATTCACACGTGTCTTAGATTCCGGTTCTTGGCTGTCCTTAACATTGAACGGGCTGGTCGTGTTCGACCTTACGTCGAGAGGATGTTTTGCAACTTGCAGATTTCACTTCGATACCCTGCATTCTCACCGATGCAATGGCCAATCGAATCGCGTCCATCGCGTCCATCTGCTATTGCCATCGAGACAGAGCATAGTACTCGGCTATGGAATTAGAATCGCAAGTAGAAATTTCATTTCTCTAGGATGCAGCTGCGAACACGCGCCACATTTTAAAAGAAGACGCGAACTGTATCGAAGGCTCTGATCAGCAACCGTAGATAATACGAAACGGTATCGTAGGCACCGAGCAAGAATCGCCAATATCCTCGATCTCGACCACATCCTGGCGATACTCGAAGCGTCGGACACACCCGTGACCAGAGAAAGTGAATTTTGTAAAAGCAAATCCCAAGTAGAAACGAAATGTATCGGCGCCTTCTTCTCGCTTCGGACACACTCTTTTTCAATGTACGTATCGTTTCTTTGCGTTGCAGGAGATCGCGATGTAATAAAATTGGAAGAGCGTTGATTTGTTTCTAAAATAATTTACATCGATGTTGGGACACGGCGTTGTCTCCGCGCCGAGAAATTGAATTTGTCTTCAGGTAGGTTGCTACAACGTTATACCGTGCAAGGAACGCACGCATCGCAGTCTGTTTGCTATCCCAACATCGCGAACCTATGGCGAAAACTGGAGAAAAGATCGGTCGACCGCGTCATACCTAAACGAGTAGAATTTCGAAATAGTTGCTCACCGCTATAACGAGCCAGTGGCAAACTTGAACCAACGTAAATTCGATTTCTGCAATCGCGTTCTTCCACCGTACCGTGTACACGGTGCGCTTTCGATCTTGGCTTGTCATCCAACTTAATTTCGATTAGGATGACGCACGAGGCGCGGCGTTCGATGAGCCACGCTCGTGTTCACGAACTTCGTAGTTACATATGCTACCTAGAACGCGAACACGGAGAAAGTGAATCCGGCATCGCCACGTTGTAAATCGCCGATCGAAAAGGCGTGGGCTTTTAGCGTTAAAGCATCATCCGTGTTGAGAATTTCCTTGGAAACGCATATTTCAACGTCGGTTCACGTGCATAAGATGACCGGATAGTGTGCAACAGTCTCGATGTTCTTTAAAACTTTGTAACGTTGCTGCGGAAATTTTCCTATAAATAACTTTTGAAAAAATTCCACGAACAAACGTCTCTCGAAAGTGTATCGAGAAATCGCGCGAATCGCGAAGGTCCATTGAAATGCAGGCCGAGTTCCGCGAAAGTGCAGTCAAGGTTCTCGAGTCGTTCGCGAGTATCCCGTACACGCGTGCATCGATACGTTATGCCGCGTATGTATCTCGTACGAACCGTCGTGATTTCATCGATAGATTTCACGGTCAACCTGAATATCCCGTCGATACCGTTGTTCGAGCTTCTAACAAAAGATTTGAAAAATATCCATCCTCGTATTTGTGGCGGCACTCGACGACGGAAATTTCCAACGGCTTCGCGACACAAAGTGCTTACTATCAAAGCGTAAGGCCGACATGCCCAATGTATCATCGATATCCCTACGGTCCTTTAGCCTAATATTCAGAAGAATGCATACGCGGCAATCGTCGCGGACGTCTAACAAACGCGTGCGTAGTGGGGATATCGAAGGGCAACAAAGAACAGAATCCGTTCGATTTTGAACAAAAGATTAATTCCGTTTAGAACAGCGAAGTGCGAAGGGTCTAGCGTAGCAGCAAAGCAAACACATTCGAAAAGCGTGATTGTTGATCGTTGACTGTTGACTGTGGACTGTGGACTGTGGACCGTGGACTGTGGACTGTGGACCGTGGACTGTGGACTGTGGACTGTGGACCGTGGACTGTGGACCGTGGACTGTGGACCGTGGACTGTGGACNGACTGTGGAATGTGGACTGTGGACCGTGGACTGTGGACCGTGGACTGTGGACCGTGGACTGTGGACTGTGGACCGTGGACTGTGGACCGTTGACCGTTGACCGTTGACTGTGGACCGTGGACTGTGGACTGTGGACTGTGGACTGTGGACCGTGGACTGTGGACCGTGGACCGTGGACCGTTGACCGTTGACCGTTGACCGTTGACTGTTGACTGTGGACTGTGGACTGTGGACTGTTGACTGTGGACCGTGGACTGTGGACCGTGGACCGTTGACCGTTGACCGTTGACCGTTGGCCGTTGACCGTTGACTGTTGACTGTTTAATAAACTTTTTTTGTTGAATAATGAGTATTCCTTGAGCACCACCTCATATTAATTTCTTCAGCTTCTCTTACTCGATACGTTCCGCAAGACGAAACCTGTACGAAGATGTGCTTCTTGCTTGCAGATTCGACTATCTGATGATTCGTTTCGAACACCACGCGAACCATAGAGAAACGTGTCATACAACAGGATCACGGTTACTATCTGCCTACGCCAGCATTCTTTCGTGCAAAAAGCGTGCCTACGTAAAGCTGTTTGCAAGATGCGTCATACAGAGTTGCATCCGCTGCTGCTCGATTCATTTTGCAAGCGTTTTGCGTAGCAGAGATTCGAGTAAAATACGAATATCCTTGCGAAACGCTGCTGGCGATGATCGCAAGTTAGGGGAAGAAAAAAAATAACAGAGGCAAGAACGAAGGTAATAGCTCGGTTGAAACGAGAGAGCGTCCTTCTGGCCGGAGAATGCCGGTCGTAATTTCTGGTATACGACGCACCTGTGTTCACGGGCGCGTACAGTCAATGGCCGACCGTATTTAGCCTTCGATTTGTACGCAGAAGGTCCGAGGTGCAGCGGATATAGTAAGCGCCAGGTTGAATGGTAATCGAGCGTGGCTAATTCACCCATCATCCATATACGACCAGGCGAATTCGTAACTGCCGTTTGACTTTACTTGCACAGGTCGTATTCGCTAGCCTCGATCGAGGAACAAGCCTAACTTGACTCGGGTTGGGTCGCATTGTAGTGTAATAACGCACGAGAGAAGACATTGTTCTCTGTCGCTTCGCGTGCTTGCTCGGTAAAGGGGCGCGCACGAGTGCTCTCCTTGTCGAGAGAAAGTCTCGTAGCTATACATATTCGTAGCAGTTTCTGTCGCTTCGTGTATCAACCACGGCCTTTATTTACTCCTTTATTTGTTTATATAAAGTTAGATCCCCCGTTTATCCACGTTACAACACGTAATCACGCTACACGTAATAAACGCATCGTTTAACTTTCAATTACATCGGATGGAAGAGAAGCGAGTGGATCAAACACATTCAAATATCCAAATATCCGACTTTCAGTCTAATCTCATCCCATCCTCCTCCAACAGACTCCAAACCTCCACTTTCGATTCCAATCTCTTTCGCAACAGATCGCTAAACGATCCAACGTGTACATTCCAACCTTGATCCCGGTGTCTAAAATGGTCTCAAGCGACAAGGTTGCCCATGTTCTTCGTCTACTACGGATTTATCGATTATTGAAATTTCTAATACCTTCAAATAGTCTACAACGTCTGCAAAGTTTCGTGCAGGATTCGAGTGACGAGTTTACGTAGAAGAATGATTAGGAACGTAAACGAAGAGGAGTTGGGGGGGAAGAAAGATGATAAAGAAACGATGTCAATGCGAATGTTGGGTATAGTTGATCGCGGATTATCGTGGCATGGCCTGGCCTGGCCTGGTCCTAATGGATCGACATTCTTCTTGCGCAACGAGACGTAAAGACCTTTAACGCGGCACCTACCTTCTGGTTCTCGTCGCTGTACCTCGATACTTTGTATGTGTAGGATTACGGAACTCGCAGGCTCTACCGGGCCTTGACACCTACGATACCGATCGCGAAGCTCTGGAAACGCGATCGACTAATCGTTGTCGACCTTTCGTTCGGTGGAAAAGGCGGAAAATTGATGCTATAGAGATAGCTAAATAAAGATGCTATAGATACAGGTAGCGGTACACGATGAAAGTAAGAGCGATGGTAGTTGAATCCTTGAAACGTGGAATCCTCGAAGCGAGGCGAAAGAAAAGCAGCCGGTTGCTGGGAGGAAGACCGAGCATTTTCACTTTGTCAACGTTCTAGCTGCGTCTGTGTTCGATAATCTTCGCTCGTCTGCCGCGAGCAGTGCCTTTCAACACCGCCATATGATTCACGCGATTCGTGAAAGCGGTTACGCCGAACAAAAACCCAGTCGACACCTCCTTGGAATTCCCGCGATTCCTCCAACACCCGAGAAAACAAATCTCCATTGCGAACGAAAGGGAAAACGAAGAAAGAGTCCGATGATCTTTGCAAAGGTCGTCGAGAGAGAGAAGCAAAAAAAAAACAAAAAGAAGACGAAGAAGAGGACGACCGATCTTTGCAATGGTAAAAAGGGCAAAGATCGATATAAACAAAGAGGTGAAAAAGAAAAGAGAAAGAACAGCGAAACACAAAGATTCACATAAACGTGGAAACGGTAGATGTAAGAAGACGGAGGACGAATGATACGATACAAAGCAAACTGGATCTGTCTGAGAATAAAACTGAGAGTTCTGCGGCGGAATAGACGGTTAACTAGGTAGACCAGCAGCTAACTCGCTCGCCGCGATTCCAGTGAGTAACCAACCAAATAGTCAGGATCTGTTGAGTCTCGTTCTCGAGTGGCGTACATCGAGTCGAGTTCGACTACGTGGTGTCCAGTTTTCATGGGCTGGTGGGGTGTACTCCAGGTGGCCGTGGTGGGTGGCGTATAAGTAGAGGCCTGCATTCGCCGCCGTTCTCATACCCTCACCACGTCCTTCGACTACCTCTTACTTTTATATATACACACACCGGTGGTCTTTTTCCGCTTCTCTTTCTCTCCTTTTCCATATCCGTGTCTCTCTTCTCGTAGTTTCGTACAACATAGTCGGAGAGTTCTCTGCGTGTCACGTCGGGTTAAAAAGAGGGAGAGAGAGAGAGAGAGAGAGAGAGAGTGAAAGAGAGAGAGAGAGAGAGAGAACGCGTGAAACATATCGAAGGTACAGGTCGTGGCGTTCGTCGGAGAGACACGGCTCGTTTCTCGGATCGTCGCAGCTGGAAGACGAGTGTCGTCGAGAAGAAAGGGCAACGATGATCGCGAGTGTCCGGTGACAAAACGTGTTGCCAGTATTCTACGGTCGTTTCTTCCGTTACGATAGTATTCGCTAGTGCGAAGTTTCGAAGGTTGCTCGACCAACGTGCACCACCACATCTTCTACTTTACATCGTCGAGGAACTAGCGAGAGCAAGAAGAAGTGCAGAATAAGTCAACATGTGGATCAAATTCGCTCTTTTGTAAGTACAATTGTATATCGTGTTTCTTCGACTTTGAACATCCTTGAACTTTAACGTTCGAAGGAATATGTTTTTATGGAGAAGTCGACGGCGATGGTAAATCACGGATCGACACGGTGCAGCATTGGAAATTATTTCGCAAACCGTCGCGCTCGAAAGCGCGGCTAATGGGGCGCAGTGACATTATCGCGCTGCTGTTTTCATTTTCGGCAAGTTTTCGTCCGCGCTGCTAACGACGTCTGCCGAGAATGGTGATTAACCGGTAACGTAGTTTGGAAAAAACAGTCCGCGAGGCTTTGTTCTCTCGGCTGTTTCAGCTGGTCGTGTTTCCCTTTTCCGGCGTATCTCGGAAATTTTGCTGAAGAACGAGTATATCTCGCGTATGTGAAGAAATTTTCATGGCAAGAGGAAGGTAGAATTTCGTGTTACAACCGATTCGACTGTCGTTGCAGCGTCTGTATTCGTGGGAAAAGTATCGACGAATGTAAAAATTCAATGTGACGAGAATTTCTGAATTCTATGAAATCGGCGAGAACGAAATTTCTCTTGCAACATGATCGACGAATCTTGATGGAAGAAAAATTAATTATCGAAAAATTCCTATTAAATATATAGGGAAATGTGGCTTTTTTTCTTCTCGTTGCTCCAACATCTCCATGCGATTTGCGCAACAGTGGAAAACAGGTTAAATAGAAAGTTCTCTCGATTACATCCTCGAACGTTTGCAAAGCTGTTTAACGCGCGATTCATAAAATTACGTTGCACCGGTGGGACAAAAAATATTTGCCTATTTTCAAATAGGCTTTCGCGGTAATGTTGTGAGTTACGTAATGCGAGTGTCTCGTGCCACTGCAGATACCGCGTATACACGTTGTATGCTTACGTAGATAGTGGCTTGTGAGCGAGACAGCTTTCTCCATATGGAAACACGCTAAATTCTATCGCTGTGCTTGCGTCTGTGCAGCTCAACCTTCCCATCTCTCTCGTAAAACTCCGTCTTAACATCTTCTCTATTTCTTCATAGTCCGTATACCGTCTTCTTCTAAATCTGATTTAATTAGATCTCGATAAATCCGCTAAGAAGATGATGCAAGCAGATAGGAGATTTTTTTCCGCCAGGCTCTCGCTTGGTAAAATGAAAGTGTTTAAATCGATAGGTCGGTAACCAGGCGAAAATGAAAATCTGATTTTCCGACAACAATTTGTTCAACTATGATAATATTTATATATGTACAAGTAGGATCAGCGTTCGATCGATCGATCGATCGATCGTACACGCAAGAGACAGGATATACATATATCGTTGCTTTCGATCGTGTTCGCAAATGTCGCGGTACAACTGTTCGAAGCCATCGACTTTCTATCGAACGGAAACACGCCGAAGCCCATACAATGGAAAAAGATCTGGAATATTTCGCACGACTATTATTCTTTTTATTTAACGAGAACAGCAAAACACGTATTCTTCGCATTATTAATCTGCTAAAACAATTACTTTGCTAGAGAGCGATAAACTTTCGGATACCGAGTAAAAGTTCATTGTAAAAGCGGATATTACAATTGCACGCGTTAAACAAGCTTGCAAACGTATTTCACGTCCGGCGAAATATTTCTTGCGTTTCGTTCGTACTAATATTAGGTTGGCAACTAAGTGATTGCGAATTTTGTCATTAGGTGGGATTGACAAAATCCGCAATCACTTAGTTGCCAACCCAATAAATACACTTTTTATCCGAGCAAATCTTCTACGATCAAGCGATCCGATAAAATTTTCATCGAGATAAATTGTTGCACGAATAATCTGGAAAACAGCGAAAGATGTGGATTTTTTTGGCTGACTGTACGTAAAAATCCGTTGCTTTATTACACTGTCAGAGGGTTAATTTTACAGTAGCGGCTCTCCTTCATCGACAGAGGTAATCGATCGTAACCGATCGACCTTGCGGATAACTCGTTTCCTTGTAGCTGCTCCATCTTTTCTTTTTCTTTTTTCTCCCTCTTCTCGTGGGATTCTCGTCTCGTCTCGCCAAATCGGCCGACGTATGTACATCATCGAATTACCCTTTCGCATCGACGCTTTTACAAATTTGCTTCTCGTTCGATCAGCGACAAGATCGTCTAACGATAAGCGGATCGATGGATGTAGATCGTATGAAATTTTCGGACCTTTGCGTGAATCCGTGCAAACAACCTTGAGCCAAAGGAGGACGAGGTCGCGCTCGTATTCTCAGCCACGCTACTAGACGACCTTGACTTTTTCTTTCAATTAAATTATTCGCGCGTCAGAAAAATCCATCCTTTCGCGAACCGAAATTGACTACCAAGATGGTTTCTCCCATCATTTCGCATTCATTGGCAATATTTTCTCATGAATCATTAATTTACGCGTACAATTGCTTTTTTTGCAATTTTCAAAGGTCATCATAGATGAAAGTTTAGAGTAGCTCATCCTTTTTAAATTAAAACATTAGACAATCGCGAATATCGAGTTTGTCTGCCCAACGTCGTTTAGTATTTTATTTAGCAATTCCACTTATTCATTGGGAAATATAATAAAAGAAATAATTGCAATTTATCGGATGATGGATAAAGTCCAATTGTACCGAGAAATAATCTCGGAATATGTAGTTTCTAATTGTTTAAATAAAAAGGAAAAAAAGAGAAAACTGCATTAAGAAGAGTAGAGAAATGATCATAACGATGTTACAAACGCTATACATTTGCTATTTGTTTAAATTAGACTCGGCATTTGCTATCGTTTATCGTGTCACCGACTCGCGATGAATGAAATTATGGACACAAATGAACCGTCAACCGTACGTTTTTCCGCAATTAGATTGATAAAACTGATAAATTTGTGGTTGAACTTTAAGTCAAAGGGAGCTTATCGGCAGTTTTAGAGATCGAGTACGAGTTGAAAAAGGACAAGCCAAGTTGGTTGCAGCTTCCAGCTCACCGGCCAGGCACGAACTTTCACCATACCGAGCGTTGTCTCGTGGTAGAATCTGTACGGGTTTCTCGGAGATAATGCGTTTGATTTCGCTACGATCTTAACCCATTGCACGCTACCAAATTAATTTGCTAGCTACCTGCTATAGAATTATTTTTTTTTTATTAATTAGCAATTAAGCGTTCGAACACTTTCGTAAGCCAACTTTCACGATAGTCTTCAAAGGTTAAGCAAACGAATTCAGAATGGTAATAAAAGTGGAATTCTTGTTAATTCAGGATATCCTGTACCATCGCAAATACACTGGCAGACAATGGACCTCGAAGTAAAGCAGTGTCCATCGAAGGTAATATGTCTTTTCTTATTTTCCACTGCGTTCAATTATTCCAGCAACGTCTCTCACGTTGCTTTCTTTTCCTATCGTTGGTAGAATTCGTAACCTCGCACAAAGTGCCGGAGAACATCGCACGGCCGTCGGATTACGACGAGGACGACGACGACGTGGTCGACGTGGAAAGAAAAACGATCTCGAAGCACGGGAAACACGCGAAGAAGGTTATACCAAAGTTCGAGAGTTTCGATAAGAAGCCGGGAGATCTGGATCCAGTCAGACGTTTCGATTTCGTCGACGAAGACAAAGCGACTAACGGTAACACCGCGAAACGGCAGGTTCGCGTTGAATTGGAAAACTTCGGCGACACCGGAGTTCTTCAAGAAGATGGTGTCCGAAGATCGGATACGCACAGATCGCGGCTACAGAGTAACAAAGACTCGGTCATTCCTGGAGTGCACGTCAGGTAAAGACATTTACTGTTCCAACGTTAGAATTACACCGATTCGCCAACTTACTTGAACGATTATCGTAAAAGATTTCGATAAATATGTGAGAGTCGTAGCAGTGGTTTGAAATGTTAAAGTTGAGTCTGCATAAATTTGATCATCGAATTTCGTTGATTTTCAGCGACGAGTATCCGACTACCATGATGCCGGTTCTCACGACGCCACGCGAGGCGCGTGCTTTCGATTTCGTCCCGGTGAACATCATCCGCGACGATGGTAAAGAAACGTCGTTCCACGAACGCAACTTTGGCGACTTCAGCGACGTCAGTTTAGTGCCCGCTGGAACGAATTCGCGTATCCAGGTGACAATTCCTCTCCAACTTAACGCGTTCTTACGTCCAATAGCCGGTTATTTCTCGCGTTAGTCAACCGATAAAAGTCAGAGGTCGAAGAAACTCCTCCATCCTTTTCTCGTTTAGGTTGTCCGAAAAGTTTCCTTCGTTTTATAAGGAAATAATAGACGCACAATGTTTTTTTATTTTATATCTGAGGTGATATTGGGTGTAGTGCGTTAAATAATCACTCGGTGTTTAGGTCAACAATATATTTATTAACAAGTGTCTTCTTTTGATCGCGTCGCGTATCCCTCTCGGTTTCGCTATTCAATCTCGCTACCCGGCTACAACTCGACTTTATCGCTTCCTGGTCCGAACCTAACTGTCGATCGGATTCGATTCTTTTCTTTTTGTCGTCCTCAGTATCCCCACTATCCACGCGTTTGTTAGGTGTCCGCGACTGTTGGCACGCACGCCTTCTTCTCGAACATTCGGCGGAAGGACCGTTGGGATATTGATGACTCATTAGGCACTTCACTTCGGCGATATACATTGTTGCCGAGTGTCGCCACATATCAGTTTATTGAATTATGCGCGAACATAATAATAGAAATATAACGAAACTGATCATACCTAATTCAATAAAATAATATAAAACAGAAATTGTTGTTCATCTATTATCACCTTGTGAAACGAAAGAAACTTTTCGGACAACCTAATATCTATCCAGAATTAACGCAAAACTGTGGCTACAACAGGTAAAGAAAGGACCGAACGGAAAGGACTATGAATACGAGTATGTATACTATTACTATGACGAGGAGGACGAGAACAAGGCGGGTACAGCGGACTCTGCTGTCACCAATTCTTACGACGTTCCTTCTAGAACTACGTCCGCGCCTAGGCGCGGAGGATCCTCCGCCAACAGGAGCAAGTACAGTAACGTGGAAAGGTCCAGCACGGTGGAACCTGCCAGCAACGAAGTGATACCAAATCGCAATAACAACAGAGGCAGGCAATTGGTCGACGCGGAAGATGTCTCCGAAGAAAGGTTACCAACGAACACTAGATTTCCACCTAGGTGCGTGTTTCATGCGAAACCCTAACCATCGTCCCTTTCCTTTTCATTTTCCTTCGCGCCGCTATTCGAGTAATAAATATAGCTACAAACTCGTACGACAACAGATCACGATCGAATCACAACACGGCGACCACGGAGCCTTCTAGAACCCGCGGGAATCGTCCTAGACCTGGTCTAGATCTCGTTGACTCGAGCAGTTTTCGAACGCATCAAGAGGGTCCGGAGTTTCCTCAGGTTCTACCTAAGGGACCCGTCAGATTTCTTGGTGTTACTCCGAACGAGGACAATGGAGAAGAGAGAGCGACAGCTAGAGGACGCGGCAGACCACAAAAGGTCCAAGAACCTGCTCCTGTAGAAGAGCTGGTCGAGGACGTCCCCGCTCCCACGACTAGGAGGAGACCGATCACCACACTCTCCCCTCAAGTAATTATTACACCGTTTTATTTCTGTTTTTCTTTTTAATGTATTTTTTTTTTAATATTAATGCTACAACTTGTATAACTAAAGATATAATTCATAACAATTATCCGTTGAGCGTATCCGGAACAGATGTGTAATTATATTTCCTTGCAGACCGAAGGCGAAGCAGTCAGAGGATCCTCACGCGGCAACGAAGAGAAAGAAGAGCAAACGGAAGAAACGTCCTCGCCAACAGAGAAAAGCAGAGACAAACAACCATCCTTGGAGAAGCAAGAATACGAAGACTCGGATTCCTCTTCAACAACCTCGGCAAGCACCGCTTCAACTGCCACGGAAGATCCAACCACAGAGTATCCGTCTTCGATGGACAAAGTGGCGCTCGACTTGTACGCTTTCGTGCAACAGGGTCAAAGTAATTTGGTGGACGCGTCTAGCAGCGAAGCTACCGATTCTTCGTCAGACGAATCGACGATCTCTAACGAGGAAGCTACTACCGATCTGGCAGCTGTGACGGAAATGTCCGCCACCACGGTGACCCTGGAACCTACGACGATCACCACTGCTGCGTCACCCACCGAACCGATGACTACTACAGCTGCTACAACTACTACTGTTAGTACCACCACGACTACTACGACTACGACGACCGAACCTCCTACTACTACAACTACTCAGGCACCTGCTGGCAGGGGAAAGTTCAGGAGGCCAGGAATAGGGGGAACTACAGGTTCCAGAAATAGGTAGGAAAAGATTTTATTTTTAAACAAAGGATTTTTGTACGGCGGTCTGATTCCGTAACGTTGCGATTGACATTAGGAAAAATCGTGGAATATGAATGTCTTTGAATATTAATAGAAATTAAGATGTGAAATTTATGGTATCGTGCTCGAGTCACTCGCAAGCGGAAGACAATTTTCTTTCCTAGATTCAGATTCAACAGTGTCTTATTTTCTTCTCCAGATTCAAATCCAATGGAGGCGGAAGTACGACAACCACCGAAGCTCCGGCGGAACCAACGCCGCGTACACGAAACCGCTTCGGAGGAAACGGTTCGAACGGCGGTGGTTTCAAGAGAAACCGTCCTGGACAAAAACAAGCGTCCGTGGAAGAGGACGCGGTGCAAAAAGAGAGTTCCAGCTCAGTGCACGCGGAACGTCCTTCCTCCAGCACTCGTGGCAGATTTCGTGGCACTGGATCCACGAGATCCATCTCGTCGACGACACCAGCCACGTCGAATGGTGGGTCGACCGCGGCCTCCAATGGACCGTCAGGAATATCAAGACCGTCTTTCAATAAATTAAACATCAATCGGCGACGTGGAAGACCGACTACGAATGCTCCAAACGCTAGCGAAGAGAGCCAAGAGTCGACTCGCTCGGAAACAGCGAAGGAAACCGCGCAGGAATCCGTTACGACCGCGCCAAAGTCTACTGTTCGTGGGCGACTTCCGGCCACAGGAGTCAGACCAGTCATTAAACCTGGGGCGAGGATAAATCTGAGACCCAAACCAGGTCAATCGACGACCACTACGACTACCACGCCGCTGCCTGCGGATAAAGAGGAAGAATCGTCTATCGATGAGCCAGCGGGAGAGGGAACCGAAGAGGAGACTCATGAGGTGAGTTTTAAAGGGCCTACATAGAATCGATGATACACAGCGCAGCAGCAGAAACATTCAACGGTTTTTAAGTCTCCCTCCGTTTGCAACCTTCTTTTTGCTGGTGTCGTTTGCATACGATGGTAGTTTAAATCCTTAGGTAGTTTGTTTTAGGTTCTCGTGTTTCGAACGATCACTTTTACACTCTTCCAATAGTCTGAAGTTTCATAATAAAACAATAATAATATAACAAATAACAGAAATAAAACAGTAGTTTTTATCGCTACGTTTTTATGGCACAGAAAAATGTAAGAAAAATACGGAAAAATCTGGTGTATGCAGGCGGAGAGTTAAGATGAAGAAGCATATTACCCAGAAGGAAGTGTGAAGATTTATCGTTTCATAACGGTACATGCTGATTCTGTGAAAAATTAACGAAACTACTCGTCAGTGATGTTACATTTGGGATATATTCATACAGTAACTTGAACAGTTTGGTAGACAGAAGATACTATACATTTTCTATAGTATTCCGTAACGTTGTATTACGCTGTTGTTGGCGAGAAAATCATAATATACCTTGTGAACACTGTTCGTAAACACGTTTGCTAGTAAATACGGCGCCTGAATGTCCCTCGGTCAAACTTCTCTCTGCATTTCGCTTTCACTAAATGCCCTTTCGCAAAATGTCACATGCCGTGCATGCTTTGACACTAATTCGCTTCTATTTCTCGTCTTTCGAGTGCCAGTTGCGTACTACGAATGCCTTGTATCGTTCTTGTCGTCAATTTCAGTCAGTCAATTTCATGTTCAATTATTCTTGCACGTTGGAAAAGTTACGAGCATCGGTCTGTAATTCAACAGTCGATACACGATACACCACGAAAATGTTGGTTATGGCTATGAAAATACAGCGGTTCGTGAAAATCTTCCAACGCTTGTGCGTCGTACTATTAACAATTCTCCATTCTTTTCTCCATTCGCTCAAAATATTTCCTTCTGCAGGCACCGGCAGAGACCAGCCCGCCGCCAACGCGTTCCACCACTGTAAACCCCCTAAACAAACTGCGAAATCGAAACAGACTACAAGTACATCCAAAAACAACTACCAGAGCGCCAGTGTCGCTAGCATCGAGAAGATCGCCATTGTTACCACGTCGCAAGGTAACCGAGGCACCAATTGCCCAATCTAGCCAGGAGGAAGCGTCCGAGGAAGCAGACAGTTCCAGCGAAACGGAAGCGACCGAAGCCACATCGGCTGAAACGAGCACAGCAGCGAGCACAAAACACGAGGAAACCAGAGGACTCGGTGGACTTTTGGCGCCCAGGCGCAGGATAACGCCGCGACGACCTGGACAAATCATCTCGCGGGAGTAACAGTGAATAATTAAACGAACGATCCTATCTATCCATCGAGCCGTTTCTATTCCTCGTCGTAGTCGGAATCGAGAAGGATCAAAGTCACTTGAAAACGCGATCAATTACGAATCTGAGGGAAGGCCGACAGAGAAGCTCTTATCGCGAAAATTAACGCGAGAATTCGAGAAGAAAAGGCTTAAGCTAGTAAAGATCGCATCGTTCCTGAATCTTCAGTATTCGTGTCATTTTTCAGCTCGAATTTCGTAGGAGAAAAGGGAAATTCTGTCGCGTTAGTTTATCTCGATCGAACGACAATCTCGAAAATTGCTGACGAGGCGAGGGGTCATCCCCCGGGTGTAAATCGCAAATTTTGAAGAAAATTATGTATGATGATGTAGTTATGGAAAAAAATATTTGACATGTTTTTTTTTGTCGTACGTATAGAGCGAACGTATGAATTAGACAGTGGATGTAAGTACGCACGTGAAAACCGTTTTCGGTTTTCACTGAGAGAATTTTCACTGAATGTGCGCGTACGACTATCACGCGACCGCTATTGAAGATAATAATGCGATTTCTTATCTTTATTTAATAAATAAACGCGATTCTCGTAGAAAGATATTGTCAGATGCACTTTGCTAAAGCGATACGTGGTCGCATTCGACAACACACTTTTAGAACGATATACAACTCGCGTCGTATCGTAAGACAATGTTTCTGTAATTACAATGTTCCATGATACGCTGTAAATATGATATTGCAATTAAAGATATGTAAACTCAGATATATCGTCACTCTGTTCCCTTTTTACTTTTCACTTTGCATCGTAAGTTCTCTAAAAGAAGTTTTAAGCACAACCAAACCTGAAAATACAATTTACATTAAATCTTAAACTATAAGCTCGATGCATATGAAACGACGTTTAGTCGAGATTTGTCGCTGTTCACAGCCAAAGTTTCAAATTTTCAACGTGTTACGTAACGTAATGTATATTTTTACGTGTAATAATAGAAAATAACAAATAAACAATTCCAGCGGCTTTTAGAATGTGTCGCATATGTGTGATGCGTGGATTAATATGTTGGAGTTAATATGTAAGTATTAAAATATAAGTACAAATCCGGTTTGTGCTCCCAACGTCTATGTATACATTCTATGGCTAAATAAGAAGACTAAAGCAGGTCGATAAGTGTTAATACAGAAATCGTTTTTATCAACTGTTCAACTGGAAATAGCGTAAGTAATACTTTCTAGAATCAACGTGTGGTTCGTGACTAGCAGAACAGGATGGACTACAAATAGAAGGAAAATTCAGCAAAATGGTGACAGAAGGGGAAGTGGTTCAATGTTTCGAACAATTAGATATCTAAATTAGCAGTAAGTAATCGTCCGTGTTCCGGTCAACATGTGAGTGAGGATTCATGAGTTTGCAGACGATAGTAATAAACACGTGTCAATTTGGAAAGCGGGACAATAGTCGGCAAAAACGAAGGTACGACAGGATGCTTTGTTTATGGAGATCAGCTGTGTTACCAAACATTCCTATCGCTTTCGCTGCAGCGTATACGACGCTTCTATTTTCGTCGAATAAAGGTCAGCCAAAAGCATAGACAAAAGCAATGCTTGATGCACAAACAATACGTCGTAATTTAACCACATTATTGATAATCTCGCAAAATCGGATCTTGAATTTTATTTTAAAGAAATATTGAAAAAGTCGAATGCATCCTCTTATCGGAAAACGAATCGAGTTTTCTATTGCGCGTTCACCAATCCTTCAATTTTTCATTTTTCTTAGTCCAAATAACTAAACTGTTATTGTTACATATGTATGTATGCGTCACGTTTTTAATTTCTCAATATCATCAACCACGCGAATAATATTTTAATAATTTAACACAATGTTAACTTCGTCCGTATGCTTGCAAAGAACTTAAACCGAAATATAATGGTTAAGGAAACATCTTGGAAAATATTCACTTTGTGCTTATACTTGCAAAGAAATTGCATGAGAGCATAGTGGTTAAAAAATATCTTTTTATGTGTTAACACATTCTTTGACACAAAGGATGACCAATTGATTGAGAAACATTGATGCAATCTTCAGATAAGAGTACAATTGTTAAAATGTAGACAAAGAAACAGTGCGCTAGCTCTGTTCCTTTTGATATATATATATATATATATATAATTATATTATATTATAAAATATTATTAATATATATTAATATATATATATTATATATTTTATATATATATAAGATATATATATATAATATATATTAATATATATTATTAAATATTATATATATATATATATATATATATAATAATAATTGAAATGAAATACAATAAGGAAACTAATAGGCTGATATAAATGCATTTTCTGTCGCATTAACAAGTTCATTTGGTGGGTGGCTTACATTTTAGATGCTTGTGGAGCAACCGTTGACCGGTAGTTAATTATTCTTAATGACATGTGAGAATGAAACGAGAAACTATCATTACCTGTGTAGAGTCAAACCGACGAGCAAAAACGGTAAGGCTGTGACTTTTAGTTACTTAGTAATCCATTATCCGTTACTTTTATTTCTATTCTCTCAAAACCATAAGAGAATACATTACAATCAATGTATTTTCTACACCAAATACAAATTTTCGATTAATTCTATGTGTACTACTCTTCTTATAAAATTGAATTTATTAATAATAAATTAATTATTAATAATGAATTATTAAATTAAATAATTAATAATATTAAATTAATTTCTAGATGACGACGGTATTGGATGGCAGTTACCAACGTATGGAGCCATACGATGGGGAAGAAGAGGATGGAGAAGATGATGATGAACGTGAGGAAACACCTCAGGAATCTGGTGTTATGATACACGTAGTACCAGAAGGAAATAAAGCTAGATGGAACCATATTGAAGATCTAGATTCTTTTTTTACAAGAATGTACCACTATCATCAAAAACATGGATTCGCTTGTATGATACTCCAAGATGTACTTGAACTAGGACAATTTATTTTCGTATTTACTTTTTCAGTTTTTCTCTTTCATTGCATCGATTTCGCCGTATTGTTCAAGTGAGATTTGTTTAACAATATCAATACGATGAATAGCAACATAAGCGAGAAACTCGACTAATAGGTTTTATATATCTCCAGGAACAAGCCCCAAACGTCGCACAAAACGTCGATAAGCGACGTGATTTTACCAACGAGCGAATGTGTCGCATCTATGGGTCTGGTTACTTGGATTTGTATTTTAGTAGCCACGATTTTTTGGATCTTACAATTAGTAAAAGTTTTGTATCATTGCACGCAGTTTTGGGACATAAAGTTATTCTTTAATACCGCGTTGAAAATCGAAGACTGCGATTTGGACAATTTCACCTGGCACGAGGTACAAAAGCGAGTCAGAGAAGTGCAAAAAGAGCAGGAAATGTGCATACACAAAAGAGAGCTTACGGAATTAGATATATACCATAGAATATTAAGATTTAAAAATTATATGGTGGCTATGATCAATAAATCCGTGTTACCTGTTCGATTTAAAATCCCTGTTATAGGAGAAATTATTTTCATGACAAGAGGATTGAAATACAATATGGAGCTATTGTTGTTTTGTAAGATTCTATATACTTGGATATTTATTAATTAAAAATAATATATGTATAAAAATAAAAATATAAATTGTTTCCACACAGGGGGACCATGGTCTCCGTTTGAAAACAATTGGCATCTCAAAGAAGACTATAAAAAGTTAAACAAAAGACAAGAACTCGCAAGAGAACTATCTAAACATATTTTGTGGGTTGGAATAGTGAATTTTCTACTTTGCCCGTTAATTCTACTCTGGCAGATACTCTATTCGTTTTTTAACTACGGCGAGGTGAGTACACGGTTTGATTCAAGATAAATCTCTTGCTCGATATATATATATTTCGTCTCATAGGAATAATCTTATTGGAAAATATTTCTGTCTCGAACAGATCATCAAGCGAGAGCCAGGAACTTTAGGTACAAGAATGTGGTCTTTATACGGCCGGTTATACCTCCGTCATTTCAACGAACTTGATCACGAATTGAATGCCCGTCTAAATCGCGCATACCGTCCAGCTTCGAAATACATGAGCATATTTACATCCCCCATTATGACTGTTATCGCGAAAAACGTTGCTTTCGTAGCTGGAAGTATATTAGCAGTTTTATTAATATTAACCGTATATGATGAGGACGTACTTACGGTGGAACACGTGTTAACTACCATGACCATATTGGGTGCTATGGTCGCAGGAGCAAGGGCGTTTATACCGGATGAGAATTTAGTTTGGTGTCCGGAGACTCTCTTAACCGCTGTCTTAGCGCATACACATTACAGGCCAGATAGTTGGCGAGGTCATGCCCATACTCAAACCACGAGAGCAGAAGTAGCACAACTATTTCAATATCGTGTAATTCACCTTTTAGAGGAATTAATTTCCCCTCTGGTTACACCATTTATTCTGTGCTTTCGGATGAGACAACGAGCTTTAGATATTGTAGACTTCTATCGTAATTTCACGATCGAAGTTACAGGCGTCGGGGACGTTTGCAGTTTTGCACAAATGGACGTGCGTAAACATGGCAATCCAACGTGGCAAACTGTAACTCGAAGTCCTGTCACAGATCAGAGTGGTAGATACGATGCTAACCAATACACCATGGATCCGGAGAAACTTCAAATTCCTGTATCGGATCAATATACGCAAGCAGAAGATGGGAAAACCGAATTGTCCCTTATTCATTTCACCTTAACGAACCCCGAGTGGAAACCACCGAGTCACGCTGAGAATTTCGTCGCAGCTTTAAGAGAAAGAGTGAAGAAAGAAGTGCAAGGTGGTATACACGGTGAAATTAATCCCCTTTTGGCAAGCTTAAACAGTTTATCTGGCTTCGAACCGGGTGTAAGTGTTTAATGCATCTCTATTCGAAATCAAAACGATGTAAAATTTAATTTGTCCAATCGTTTCAGTACAATGATATAGTATCGAACATAATTCGGAGCACAATGGTAAATCAGCCAGGTGGACTAAGCACGAGTAATATGTTCGTGAACCAACCTGGTACCTCGACGGTTTCTGCCGCTGGAGATGAATTGTTTAATGTGAAATCGGACATTTTGCCGTATGCCGTTCAGCGTGGTTTAAGAAAAGCCGAAGGGCCCGTACACAATGAAAAAGGATTTCTGTATGGTTTGCAACAAGGAATTTCGAATCAATCTCTAAGCGCCTCTGTTTTTGTATCGAGCCATGAGTTATCTACCGATTTATCTGTACCGGTGGAGTTAATCGCTGCCGATATGTCTCTGTCTACATTGTACCTGCATGAACTCCATCACAGACAAGTATGTTTTCCAGCTGAATTTAGAATGGCGCCAGTGACCGATTGAAATAAAAATTGCTGAATCACTGGTGTCATTCGTTATTAAAATAAAATGCTTTGTAAGAAACATTAAATATCAATATTGATATATACATGTACATTCATATATGAACTATATTTATATAGAAAAATTAAGTATCAGATTAAACAATCTATCAACTACAGGTTCGTCGGAGGGGTTATCAAGAAATGACTGCTAGAAGTGTATGGCAACGAAGTCCGGTTCAAGAGCTTGCTACGCTTCCTGAAGTTAGACAAGAGAGAGCACCCTTGCTCTTACATCAAAATTCTTCTATAAGAAACAATAGAGAATTTAAATATAATATGAACACTCATTTAGGTAATATTTGAATTCGTGCAGTGATATCGCCACTTTTAATAGAATAAATTATTTTTATTCGCTTAACGATGCGATGTCCTCGTGATTTATTTTATAGCAAGAGAATAGCTAGAACGTTTAAGAATCTGTGTTATCGATGTAAATA
Organism: Bombus soroeensis; assembly: GCA_014737365.1. Classification (NCBI taxonomy): domain Eukaryota; kingdom Metazoa; phylum Arthropoda; class Insecta; order Hymenoptera; family Apidae; genus Bombus; species Bombus soroeensis. Next base: position 88,052 of record JACXIL010000059.1, on the reverse strand, counting down.
CAGTATCGAAATATTTCTTGACTAGACTCTCGTTTAGGAAGTGAAACGATCTCGAATGCCTATTTTAATCTATTCGAAGGCCTACGCGTGTGTACATTTTGCGCATCAAATTACGAATAAAATGTTTCCCAAAATTGTGCTAGGTTGTTGCGTTATACAACATGAAGAATCAATCGGGTTTCCTACGTCGAAATTTTTATGAGAAAAATTCATTACTTGTATACATATTGCAACAGACAAAAAAAGCTATAAATCCTTTTTTCTTTTTTTTTTAAGTAAATGCTATTATAAAGATACGAATCTTTTGTATGTATGCGTGTGCGCGCGCGTGCATGTGTGTGTCTGTGTGTGGTAAGATCAGCTCTAGTTTTCAATGCCACGATTCTCTAGTCATACGAAATGAATCACACGCCATAGCATAAAGAATTATTTATTTCTTAAAATGTAGTTACTCGATAAACACGATGGCTGAACGTTAACGGCTACAGCATGCGAGAAATCGCTTATACACTGTATATATACTCGAATCTGGGTATCTTCTTGATACCGTCACAGATTGCAGCTAAAATACGAACGTTTACGTTTCACAAACTGGCAGGTTATCACGAGGTATAAATTTAGCAGCGGCTTTAACTCGTGTTTATTCTTCGTTATGTGTAATGTATAGCAACTTATACAATACAGATTCTTATCGTAATTAAGACAACTATGATTTATGTACTTTAAGGATCTTTTGATTAAGTGACGCGTAACGAAAATAAGTAGAAATCTTATCACGAAAAAGATATTAATACAGATACGGTTCTACAAATAAATTTTATGAAAAGGACGATGACGATGATGATGATGATGATGATGATGATGATGATGATGATGATGATGATGATGATGATGATGATGATGATGATGATGATGATGATAATAATAATAATAATAATAATAATAATAATAATAATAATAGTAATAATAATAATAATAATAATATGGAGATATTAATTTAAGGATTCTTTGTAATTTATCATTATAATATACGAAAAATAAATACATTACGTAATAAATTAGTTTTCGTAAAAACCTGCGAAACCTTTTGTTCATATGTGCCATATACAAATCTATATATAAATGCGAATGTGTTTTAACAAACGAATGTTGAAAAATATGAATATCGAAAATATTGTAATAATTATGAAATATGAACGCTTACCATAGCTGCAGGATTTCACCAACGGACTAGGGGAAGCAATGAAGTACAATTTACGGTGTAACCGAAATATCAGCGAAAAGATGACGAAGAAAGACTTCGTATACGACATTCGTCCACCAATTCAAAGTTCCAGAAAGGTAGGTTATTATAACTCGTATAACCAAATATCCTTTTCTCTTTCGATGCACACTAGCCTCACACGAATTATTGGTTTTCATTTAATTCATAAATACGAGATTTAGATTCGTGAATCTAAGAATTAGAAAAATCAGTATTTTATTAATGTGAATAACAAAATTTGAACGAGACACTAAGATTTTAAATCGAAGGTGACGCTACCGGTACAATAAACCAACATGGCGTATCATTTGCCCGCGCGAGAATATTCAAGGAATATTGAAACGATTGCCATGAAATATTAAATTACACTCCATACCGGTGTATTTGTAGCGAGTTTAACGATAGTAATTTACATTTTAAAACGTTATCTGTATCTTATATGATTGTTAAGAAAATGGAATATCAAGAACTTTTAATATTTTAAACTATGTTATTATATATATTGGAATGAACGAACGTGGCGTCGTGTTTGACTGCGTACACCTTTCTACGAATATTTTTATTTTTATTTCATCAAAACTTTGTTGAAATTCATGATATTTTGAACTTGTAATCACTGAATACGCACGGTTCTCTTTATATTAGCGAACTACTTATAATACGGAATAAACTATAAAATTTGACGCGAGTATTCAAAACGGTTAGCACGGTTAAAGCCATATTTAGACTGACGTAATCATGCGCATTGCGCAGTTTCTGTCTCATTTGAATGCTCATGTTCAACATTCGTAAGAATTATGTTTATGAAAGCAATACTTGTGGTAAAATTTCATGAAGTGTAACTACCATTTTCGATTTTACGACTTTGGAATGATTTCAAGACGTTATCAGAAATATTTCCAAATGCTATAAAAGAATCGTTATTATAACAACTAGTAATAAAATAAATATAACTACGGAAACAACGACGTTGTTACATTAAATTAGATACTTTAAAGTATATCGAACAGATGTGATTTTGATTTTAAATGCAAGTAATGTAAACGATAATTGGTATTTAACGTTGCAATATTTAATCTCGTGTATTTGAACATTCCTAGATTTTCGTATACGCTTGTATGATATTCTATACGTTACCTTGACATCGGTAGTATCCTTTTGTAACTTTTGGTTATAAATGCTTTTGGTTGTAAAATATTGGTCATAGATGCTCTTATAGAAAAAGAAATGTGTTTACAGTTGGAAGAAGGAAAATATCCAATCGTATTACCACTACAACTGCGTAAAAAACATAGTAACGATTCGAAGATGCCCCAATACTCCGTTATTTCGGAAAAGAACGATTACAATCAAAATGACGACGAAATGAACGTAAGTATGCAATTTGTACTATTAATTGCACTATTATATACAGGGTTCCATCGTTTATTATACAATTTGTATAATTAATGTATCATTGTATATGTATATTTATTATGTATTATATTATGTATATTTATATATGTATATTGTATATGTATATTATATATGTATATTTATTTATATATTATATTTATAATTTTCGGAATCTAGTTCAATATCGTATCGAACAACAATTGCATCGATATTTATCATCCAAAAAGGTATATAAATCTTTTACTCATAGCTTTCAGAGCAACGAGCCTTGAAATTCGAGTGCAATTTCTGCCATGAACAAATTGCTACACTTTTGTCTTTGTCCACACACATTAAATTTCATCGACGTAGATATTGCAAGTATTGCTACTGGATACTACCAGAGAACGAAACGATGAAAGAGCATATCGAAAGTACTCATCGAATCGATCCAGGTATGAACACATGTACATTGAATTTTTCTATATGAATAAATCGTCAATCACGATTAAATGTCAATACTGTAAAAGCGAAATTTGACAAGAAAACAAAAATGTTCCGTTCATTGTGTAAATTATCATTGAGATGCTGTGTCCGATTGATATTAATTTAGATTGTTATTACTTGATATTTTGTCTGTTTTTGAATGCGTAGTTTATAAAGATTGTCCACGATAGAAGATTACACAATCATTAACAGCGGTATGTTTTTAACAATGCTTTTATCATATTTTAATCATTTATAATTAAAATACATCAGTTTTTTAAGAAATCACATAGTATGTACAAGAATTATAAATATTATAGGTTCGTTTATGTATTTAAATTTTAACATGTATATTCAATGATCTGGAATAACAGTCTTCAATATACTTTCAACATCATCTTGACAGTTTTCGTAAATGATATTCTTTCCTTGCAGTCCTAAGTCGTTTGCCAATAGCTTAAGGTTCTATAAAACGGAACGTATTTGAATTAACGGGTCAAAATATAATTTAATTATTTTATTATTATACATATCGGTAATTTTCTTCGTAAGTGATGACCCTTTACAAGAAGATGATATCAATACATCATTTACCTTTGCAACCGTTACATCAGTCCTCTTCAAATTTCTACAATCAAGTACAACGTCATATGAATTTTCGTCTGAAAGCTTCATTATGTAAGCTCGAAAATGTTCCGCTGCTGGAAACGTGATACTCTCATCAGGAATAATGCGAATCACGGTTCTATCTTCTACCTACAGTTCAGGAATCATTTTACCACACATGATAACAAATTTTTGTCTATATGCAACGGTGCTAAGCTAACTAAAACTACTAAAATACCTTAGTTAGCTTGGTACTATCACATTTACCTAGAAACTTATTAGTAGCTAATGCACAATGAGTTAAGAATGTTAGAATAACGTTAAATATTTAAATAGTTAAAATATTAATTTAATCGTATAAAAGTAGTCTATTTAATCTACCTGTCCAATTTCGGTTTGAACCGAAGGTCGAGCCGAGAAATATAATAATATTGCTAGGTTTAACGCTATACCGATAATGATTCCCCATTCCAGTTTAAGAAAAACGCAGAATAGTAAGGTAATCAACATGAGGAAAAAGTCGATTTCTGAAAAGAGACGCAACTGTCAGGAATATGAAATTGAATCGCGTTTTTCACGATCCAATTTACTTACTTTTTGCGCGCCATAATAGAGCATACGTTTTGAAGTCGAGCATGTAGTACATAGAGCATATTATAACGCCAGCTAAAGTCGCTTTAGGAATGAAACGAAAAGTGGATGTGAGCAAACCAGCCGCGAGTAATACGAGAGCGCCTGCAAGCAAGGAATTGTCACGATTAAGAACAAAATTTAGGGGATTCATTCGTATGTTTTCCAACTATCTGATTGTATTTCATCTTTCTTTTCTCCCTTGGTGATACATATTATCAGTGAGACATTTATAACGCTTGTTTGAGAAGTCATATGCACACACATACATACACACACTTACCTGTGAATAAACCTCCAAAAGTAGTTTTCACTCCAGATGAGTTATTGACAGCAGTTCGTGTAAAAGAACCAGTAACTGGCATTGATCGAACAAGCGAACCACCTATGTTACACAATCCTAACGCGAGCATTTCTTGCGTGCCGTCCAAAGATTTGCCCTTTGCTAAAAGTTCATAGTTCGCACGAAATTATTCAAGTAATTTTAATTATTAAAATAATGTTCAAAATTGTATTGCCATCTAACGAATATACGTATACGTTCATAATTGTTCGAACGACGTTGATAGCGGATGAACATTTGCTGAATAGTTTGATATGTTAACCGTGTCATTAGAAATTTGTATAATCATTATTTTTTACATTACAGTTTGACGAAAACAAATTAGATCAGCTTCAGTTCCCAGCCTCGACTGTATAATACGTGAATCGTTCGAACGATTATGAATGATATTGTACATAATATAGCGTACCAAACGCTTTTGCTATCGCCATATGTTCAATGGTAGATACAATCGGCACGGTGACAAGCGACATTCCCATAGCACCAACAGTCGTAAAGAAATCATTGGTTATTGCATCGAATTTTGGCAGACCAAACGGTGGCAATCCATGACCCATCGATCCTAGAAATCATTAATTTTTGCTCCCATTTTGTTCCTTCTTCCTGTGGACGCATCGTTACGCGGTTTAACGAATGATCAAAGAACGGGCTTCTCGCGAGACGGATTTTCCAATTATCGTGTTGTTCTCACCGGTTAATTTAAAAGGATATAGATCGTAGATGGAAAAGATATACGCCATCAAAGTTCCTACGATGACCACCAATGAGTTACGCGCGAGAATAGTGACCCAAGCGATTCTCTGTGGCCAAGTACCGGTTCGACGTCCAGGTAAATTCTTCGATAAAAAGCAATATGAAAATTAAGTTATGTTCGATGAAAACAAAGCTCCTGCCAGATTTTTATATGCTATTGGAATAAAATTTTGCCCAACACCGAATCGAAGTATCGCAAAATAAAGAATAAAATGAATTATAGAATTGTTTAATTTTGACCCGTTATCTTTGATCGAATTTCACTTTATATGACTATACCTTTAATACAACCAACGCCGCTATCGTTCCAATACCTAGCAACGTGTCTTGGTACCGGATCATCTTCAGATTCGAGAACACCGAAATCAAAGAATCTAACAAGTCTTCGCTTCTACCGGGTATTCCTAACAACGGTTTGAACTGCGAAGTGGCTATGTTAATCGATGCAGCCGCAGTGAAGCCCGTAATTACGGGTAAGGAAATGAAGTCTAACAGGAAACCTGAAATTCGTGTGCAACTATTTTAATTATTACGAAAGACAGAGAAACGTAAGAAGCTTAAAGATGAAGGTCAGAATCTGGAACGTGTAATAAAACATTTACAATTAAGGTTTTATTAACAAATTCCATTTACAATCCTTCTCGCGTAAGTAAATGTTTGTGATCACAACTGAAGAAATGGCACCTAAATCGGAATTTGTTTTACCTGCCAAATATTCTAACGAATACGTTATACTTACTATGAATAATTTATATATTTTTGCATATTATCTGCATTCTGTGCATTTTTGCATCTTCAAATTTACATCTTCAAAAAAGACATGCATGAAAATCTATAGTCAAATCACTCACCTAAATGAAAGAAGCCGAGTAACGCGATAATGCAGCCTTTCAAAAACGTAAGCAGAACCGCGACATCAGCATTGTATTTCGTTACCAAAGGTTGCACCATCGTTGCCATAATAGCAGTTGGACCGATAGTAATACTTATACAGGAACCAAAAATAATGTACAGGAAGGATGCCATGAAAGACGCGTATAACCCATACTAAAGGAAAAAAGAGACAAAATGGTGTGACATTTGAATTAAAAGACGTAGAAACTAATACGCTTCTAGTTTTTGAGGAGTTCACAGCAGAAGTACGCTACTCTTACGTTAGTTGAGGAGTTCACAGCAAAAACAACGCCGCAAGTGTAAAACTTTGCAACACTAAAATCTCTTGTCACATACATGTACACATATGTATATGGAGTCTTTTGAAATAATTTTTTGATCATGTTATTCAGGATCCTATTGCAATTTCTACGATTGTATCGCCAATTTTGAAATCTCAAAAAATTTTAGAAAAAGTCAGAGATTTCTGCGTGATATCTTCTTTATGCAAAGAAGATGGTTCTAATTGAAAAATCTTCAGGGTCTGGCTTTAATATACTTCATCTATTAAATCTATCGAGTCACAATTTGATTGATATTATTTCCAAGAAATGTCACTATTATTAATCTTGACGCATGTTCAGAAAATCGATCTTTTTTATGGAAAATGTTTTTTGCTTTCTGGAAAAATTCCAATGTGGGCAAGAGAGTCGTTCTTCTTACGAGGCTGTTGGAAATGCGTTAATTTACCTCGGGACTTAAATCAGCAACTATAGCGTAAGCGATGCCTTGAGGAATAGCCGTGAGGCCAACCGTGAAGCCGGCCAGTGCATCTTGAGGCAGCCACGTGAGTTTGTAATTCCTAGCCCACGTCAGAATCGGCAGCCTCCTCTTCATGTACTTGTAGCAACAGTCCTTGCTGCATCGTGACACTTGAAACGATACAATGGCATACGTGAATTACATTTTAACTTCTAAGGTATCTCTCAACATTTTCACGAAAGGTTCACAAAAAATTCAGCAAATTGAATAGCGTTGCCGCCTTCAAACATGGAAATAAAAACTTAGTTCTCTTCATATCCCCCCGGCGACCTAAATTAGGTAAACTCACTTTTCTTGCAAACTATACCCCTCGGTTCCTCCAACATGCTTAAAATTATTCTAACACTTGAAACACTACACTATAAAACACTATATAAATAACTTGCTCTTACATTTAATTTCTATGCGCACAACTGTATTTTTATATTCGCAATTTTACAATGTTCAATTTCTAGTTACATAATTATATTTGTTTCATATCTCCAAACGAGTTTCTCTCAAAGATTCTGCGACGAATACCATCGATAGAAGAATGTCGTAGAGAAGATACTTCGTAAAGAATTCGTAGGGAATGGTAAAAAATTGTCGTCAGAACAATTACGGGACAAGAAAATATCGACATAGGAGAGTACGATGCGTGAGCCTGTTGCAAGGCATAACGATACGCTTTATAGCGTCGTTGATTACAGCAGCAAACTGATTATAAGTATCGTCGCCTCGTACTCTCCTCGTACAGTCACACGAGTTGTGATTACTGATATTTGTCACGATACCCCCACTTCCTTTAAACTTGACGATTCACTGATTGCCACTGCGAACACGCTCTCAACTATCTGATACTCAAGATATTAGCTTTTGCACTAAATGTTCTTCTTTTTTAATCGCTTTCTAACTCTCTCTCTTTTTCTCTGTCTCTCTGGGTAAGCTGAATCATTCATGTCAATCCTGAATTCTAAGCTTCAATCCTTATTCTAATTCAATCCTTAGACTATTCTAAGCTTCCAAAAATTCTGATAGAATTCTCGGATGTTCATTGAAGTCTCTACTATGTTATAGAATCACTTTTTTGGGAGGAAGAAAAACTCACTTTGAAGAAACGTAGCAGCGAAACTTCACTGGATGCACAAATAGCCCGGATTGTCTAAGGAGTTTGCTCAAGAGGATTCCACCTTTAAGAATTATTGCCTGGTTAGATTATTTCGTTGAGAATTATTAACCGTTGTTTTCGAGTCGTTTATCTTCCTAGTTTCCTTACATTTTTTCGCCGGATAACGAAAGTAATAGAACGAGGGCGCAACGCCTGCGCGAAATCCAGGATTCTCGGTCAACTTACAGGCTAGTGGGTATGAATGAAAGCTTCGAGCTTCCAGTATCGCGCGAAATAGAGGCCTCGTCGTTCCTACGTTAGTTTTCATCTCGTGTAATTTCGTAATCAGTGCCATCGTCCGAGAGAAAGCAATTCGGCCACTTGACCCGTTTAATCCATCGATTACACGGCCGAAGATACGAATGATAAATCCTTAATGCGCCACTAACAACGAGGCTACAATAATCTTTCGGTGATAGACATCGAGGAAATTAAAAGAGTCTGTAAGAGTTTCTTTTGTAAAAATTCTGCTGGAATATGTAATGTCTCTAGTATTTGTTGCTTTGTATAAAAAGGGATGATTGAGATATGAAAGAAAAAAATTGTTTACGTATGTAATTCCCAAGCTACGATAAATAGCTCGTATTTTCGTAGAATTATTCGAATATTTATGTAACTGTAAATAGGAATTACATTAGACAAAGCGTTGCGTTAATTTAGTTCGTTTGGTGATTTATAATAAATGTAATTGAAAAATTATCGAAGAATCGATGATGAAACTGACTGGTTTTTATAGCATCGATCGAGCGCGCGATAAAACGCCAACTAATTCGATTAATTTATCGCGACATGTGAGAGCAAAAAGCTTCTTATTCGGTTTATAAGCTTTGGAAATTCCACAATATCTTTTTCCATCTTATCGTATCGAATTAAATATTGTAATATTGTGTAAGCTTCAAAGATTGTGTAATGAAGTTGATGTTCTTCATTTGGCAACGCATAATAATCGGTAAGATTTCACATATGTATCTTTCCCAAAGAGTTACAGTTTTAGACCCACTATAACTTGTTTTATTTCTCAACTATATCGTATTAGAAGACTTGATTTTCGAAAATAGACTTATCAAGCGTTTTCTCTGTGGTATTCAATAATTAAAAGCTTGAAGAATTAGATATATCTCGGTTGAAAATTGTAAGACGATAAAATTGAGATTATAGTATCGCAAGATAAATCAAGAATAATAAAAATCTCATTTTTACGTATAATAAAATTTAATAATTCCCGTTTATATCGTATTAATCTTCCTGTGGTATTTGAAGGCCACACGTGAAGAATAATAAGAGTAACGTTCTCTGTCTTTTTTACATAGAAACGTATTTGTAAAATTCGATTCGTCGTCAACCAGTTAGACATTAAGACACATTATATCGCATCATTTACGCCGATTTATTTATTTATATCAATTTAAGAAATCTATCAAATATGAGTTGACGATCGAACATTCATAACGTTACAGATATACGAGCGCCAAAAACCAAACTGAGCAACTTCAGTTTTTCCAAATTTCTCGATTTAGTCGTCTAATTGGCAATGCAATTAATATCCAATTCCCAAGGCATACAAATGTTTCAATTGCACAAATTCGCTTATCGCGAGGGAAGAACATGAATAACAAAAAGCCCGAAGATAAATTTAAGAGAATAATATTTGCGTCTTCTTTAAATTTCCATTTATCGAGCGGATCATTGAAGCTTCTGAATGTACAATTGGCAAGATCCAATAGATTTTTCCCGTCTCTAGATATTTCACACATTCAAATATTCCTTTTTGGTCGTACGACATGAAGATAAAAACGTCGAGCAAAATGTACTTGTCGTATTTTCTTTGCGACCTTCGTAACTGATCAAACACTTTTTAAAACAGAATAACTCGATCCAAACGACTTGAATTCTCTTTCGACAAGTTAGGAGGATTAGTTCATTATACGTCGCGTGAAAAAGTTTTCAAAGAAATCCAGTTGCTCGGAGTCGCGAAGAAAAAGATAAAGATCGTTTTTTTACAACTTCTTCACCTGTAACGGAAACTTAAAGATTGTTTGTTCAGTTACGCGACGATCAGTATGATATTTCCAATCGAATTTCCCTCGATTAATGCAACCTTAGCTTTTTCAATGTACTTTTACCGCTATCTTAAGACAATTATCTTAACTATATCTAAATTCTAAGATAAACGTTACATACTCGTAATTAATGATCGAAATCTTTGATCTTAATCGAGATTGCTCACACATTAAAATACGAACGAATATTAACAGTAAAATCGCGAATTAAACAAACCTGGGTTCTGTAAATTAGCAGCATCTCGGTTTACGAGAATATTAAACGCGTGTGATTAAAACGTTCACACGTCCGTTAAAACGCGTACTCGAATTTATATTCGAATATTATTAGAATCGACCGAACGATATGGTGTAAGGATATTTCCATAGCTATTCCAGGCTGCTATCGTTGATAAAATTAAACACGTAACGGATTAACACGTACGTGGAAAGAAAGATCGGTCGTTGAACAATGTAATTACGGATTAAGCACGAGCTTAGGTGTACTCATGCAGGCAAGACAACAATCTTATTGTTAGAAAAGTAAAAATACCGATATACATATGTATTATTTATTTTGTATGGTATTTTGTAGATACGTTTGCCAATGAAAGTGCTAGACTAATTAAGCTTACGTATATACAGTGGCTGGCGGAAATATTCGAACATTCTTAACAACTTTTTACTTATACAGAGTGCGGCCGAGTAACATGTACAGGCGGACTTATACTTTAAAACGATACTTTACGTGAAAATAAGAGGAAAATATAGAGTAACATTTTTTCAGCCGGGGCTTCATTTTCCAGAAAGTCGAATTTGAATTGTTAAAGTAATACTATATAACGTTTTATTAAATACAAAATTTATATTATTTTATATTTAACATAACAATTTGAAGTATTAACGAACAGCGCCCTATTCTCTTGTACATCTCAAACAGGAATAATTTTCATTCATTGAACACGTACGCGATGCGCTCGTCTCATGGCGTTTTACTTTTGTCTTCCTTTCTTTCGTTCCTCGCTCGTACGATACAGATGTACACACATCTATTTTCTAACACGAATATTTATCGATTATAGCGAATAATCGGCAAGAGGTTGTTCTATATGCGAAAATCAGTTGAAAATTTATCATACCCATGTATTAGGTCAATTCTCCATTGAACACGTACAAACTGTTTTCTTGAAAGTGCAGTCTTAAACGGAACAAATTTGTTCCACATTTTTTACTTCACCGATGGTATCCCCTTGGAGGTAGTCATCCACATGTTATTTAGCAATAAATTTAGAAAAGTTTAAGTTAGTAAAGTACAAATTAAATAAAAAAAAGAAACATTTTTTATTTATTTTGGCAAGTAGAATTACTCTTTGCTGATTGTTCGCTCATACCTAAGTGGCAATTACCCAAGTTCACGTGTAATTGACAAATCTTTTCACTCGGTTTTCTTGAAAACTAAGCATCCCACAAACAAATTTCATTCTGTACATTCTATTCTGTATTCTCTTCTTATTTTCTCATCATTAACTTATACCGGTTTGGACATGTCATTCGGCCGCACCCTGCGTATTATACGAAACATTTTGACATCTCATTAACACTATGGGTCTTGTCTACACTGACAGACAATCGTCCGCAGACAATCCGCATCTGTCTTTCGTGGAAAATTCACAGACAAAATTCAATTCTAGAGACAGACAGCGGATAAAAGTGCCTAGTACACAGTGTCGGACAAATGTTGGAAGAACGTGCAAACGCATGCAACACATAGCTTAGTTTAATCGTCTTTTCGCTAACAAGCTTCTTTTACTTGATTCTTTTATTTTACTGAGACAAGTTTCTCTTTCTTCTTTCGCAAATTAAGAAATGCACCATTGCATTGCAAGAAATGCAACATTGTTCAAAACATGGCTGGAGATACTAATTACATTTTTTTTTTTATTTAATTTGTACTTTACAATTTGTCCAGCTGGGCATTTAGTAAATTTTTCTAACGTTATTGCTAAATAACACGAGGATACCATCTTCGAGTTTGTCTATTTTATTTCTTTAGTGAGATCAGTGAGATATTTTCTTTTTAGTCTTCTTTTTATATGGGTTTGCTTAGGATGTGTTGCCATTCTTTCCTTGTATTCTCTGCGTATCTGTCGATTTCTTCTTTAACCATTGTATTATATCATATATTACATAATAATTATATTAATTACATGTGGATATTGGAGACTCGGGCGTGGGAGAAGTCGATCAGTGTTGGGCCGATCCGAGATCACGAGTACACTGCTATGCTAGAAACTAGTAGACAAACGACATTGTTTACAGACAATCTACGTGTATAGTCCGCCGATAGCCACCAAGATATGTGCAGACAATGTCGTTTGTACACTAACCGAGCATCCTGGTATTCCTCGGTGTGGACGAGTTGAGGATCTGTTGGAGATGGAATGGTTCCTCCCACTCAAGCACGAAGGAGATTTCAAGCTTTGGAAATGCTAACTTTTGAACGATAAACACATACGCCCACTTGTGGAGTGGAATATCATCTAAATATAAATAATTAACGTTATAACGACGAAGAGATTTTCTCCTTGTTGATATTTACAGAAACCCAGAATTTAATGATTTTATTCGTGTTTTACGATCTTTCGAATTTTTCTAAAAATTTGTATACCGATACTTTACCGACATAAATATCAACGTAAATAATACGCTAATAACATTTTGCAGGAAATGTGACGATAGATCGTATTCACTTTACCGACCGCTAGCGATTCAACAGCATACGCACGCCCGACCGGCAACTCAGGCGCAGATTCTCCCTGGCGCCAGTTCTGTTTCGATTTAGACTCTCCAATATCATTCTTTTCGTTCATCGCGAACGGTAAATTTTTCAAATTGGTATAAAACTGTGGGAGCTTACAAAGCAACGCAACTGACGCAACTGAGCAAGGTACCTTAGTACTAAATAACAAATTACTGCTCAAATAATGAGAAAGATCGGTCGGTAAAGTGTTAAAAAATGTATAGTTCCATTTAAAAACAAGTGAAGTTCACCTTTGTTCGATTTCCCAACGATTCTTTAAGACGCATCCACGAAGAGTCCGGTGCGTCACCTTGCCACTGTCTTCGACTTTACTTTCAAATTCAAATTTTCTACTTTCGCCTTTCCTTTCCACCTAAACAGCAAATTCGTAGTGTGTCATAAATCTCACCATCGCACAGCGAGATCGTTGCTTCGCAGAGCTACCAGGGGTAAAAAAGATTCTCTCTGCATCTGCTTATGGACACTGTCTCTTCTTCTCCATTGCAATGAAAAACGAGATACTTATCCGTGCGCGTGCATTTTACGAAACTCTTCCCCGACAATCGTCTGTCAGTGTGGACTAGGCTTTAATGAGACACAACCAGCATGATTATGTCGATACAATTTGATATTCGACTGATCATAGTTTCATTGCTTCAATAAGCACACGAATAACGTTGCTAACAATGAAGAAGAAGAACACGTTCATGCAACAGCACGTTCTTCTGCTTGCACGTCCGTGACTGAGAAATTTCGAAGCCAAATAAACCAGTTTGAAATGATATGCAAAATAATGGAAATCAATTCAAATTTTTTAGCTGCATAGTTTAACGCTTAAGAACCAATTGACTTGTTACAATCCAGGTGGAAAACTTTTGCTTTCCTGTTTTCATAAAACTTGAAATTATCTTAATTATCAATAAAAAGCAAGATTAAAATAAAAGCTTTAAACTAAAAGCAAGAAAATATACTTTTGAGTTGCGAGTGAAATACATTTCGAAATTTGCTCCGTTCAACGAGTGAAATTAGATTTATCTACCTTCGTTCACAAACACCTGCTAATTTTATATGAAAGGTGGTAATTGGTCCACGTTGTTAGAACTACTGTGCATGTTAATTTAGGTTTACAGTTTGTATTCGTCTAAAATAATGGAAATCACTATACAGACGGAAATTATTTGACAGCAAATCAATAAATTCTCAAGCTGTTTACTAGTTGTTTATAAATTACGTTTGATGAATTAAAAAGTGTATTTGTCAAACGCTTTCATAATGAACAGAAGATCAGAGAATGGAATAGAACAGTTGGAACATAGTACTCAACTTAGTAATAAAACGAGATTTCTCCGATTTTTTCGATAAAACTGTATACACGCGATATTGTTCCTGATCTAAGCTAACAATAATAAAATTGGAAATCGTCACGTTCTTCGAATCCGGTCGGCGCAGCTTTCATGTTCCCATTGTTGTCACGTTGTAGCTAATATTTGTTCAAACGGTTCATCATATTTTTTGCCACAATACACGCAACAGTCATTTTCATTATTATTTCTTTCAGGTTCGTTTGCTTAAATTTTTCTGTTCGTCCGGTTTTCTTTCTTTTTTAGAATTTCTCGATATTTTCTCCGCGAAAATATCGCGTCTCGTGTATCTTTCGAAAAATATTTCGTGTTAATACACGTTGCACGTTTACGAATGTTTCCTTGTGCGAATTCATTATTTCTTTCGATTTTAACTTGATACACGATTCGTACTAATTTCCATTATACATGTAACAACAAAGTACGTGCGCGTGTGTGTTTATCGATTTTCTGTCCGACATTTTCCGTTCGCCACATAGAAATCGCGTGTAACGCTTAACACGAATCCCACGATTCCGCACGATTAAGTTTACACGATCCGATAGGATACAGAGTATTTAACACGCGCTACTAATCAAACTTCGTTTCAATTACAAACATTTTAATAATATACTTTGACCGCGATACCAGTCGCGCTTCCGTTCAAAGTATCTCATTTAGAGAAAATGAAATTACAAACGAATAGTCCAAACGAGTAGTCCAAACGAATAGTTCAAACGAATAGTTCAAACGAATTGTTCAAACGAATAGTCCAAATGTTTCAGTGGAATTTGGTTTATTTAAGAAAAAAGATACTGCAAGTTATTTGATCAAAGTATCACCCGTTGCTTCCTACAACTTTAAGCCAAGTGATACATTTTCTTTTTATTTATTTAATTTGTACTTTGCAATTTGCCCAGCTGGACATCCGGTAAATTCGGTAAATGATAAATTTCATCACGACAAAATATCGTGTCTTAGACAAGAACCAATCGTCGGAGGATCGATAAAGAAGAACATTCTGTGGAATTGCTGCGTGACAGCGTTAGGTGCTTCTCTTAGAGAAAAGACACGACGAGTCTTCACTAGGACGTCCCGCAGCAGCCAGCTTTTTCGCTAGACGTTGCTGCTTCGGAATGCTATTCGTCTCGATCGATGCAACGCGCTTTGTCCGATACCCACTTCCAGCTGATCATTCAGGTACTAAAGTAATTCGACGACTGGATCTTGTCTAAAGAAGCAGCATTTCTTCGTGATAGAATTCATCAGTTGCCTGATAAATGGCTTAAAGTCGAAGAAAGCAAGGGGAAATACTTTGACCGAACATCTCGCTGTACTTTTACCTTAAATAAACCTTTTGTTGCGAAACTGAGTTGAAAAATTTGGATTATTCGTTCAGTAACAAGTAAATTGACTTAAACTCTCGTGAGTCATCTACGATTTGAGAATTAGAAGATTAATAAAGATAAACTTTATGTTGTATTATTTTTACTTGTATCTTCAACGAGTTACGTGTTCGATATTGCAGAATAATAATTTTGTATTCCTTGTAGTCTCGTTTCAGAATGATCGACAACTGTGACGCCGTCTTTCGTAAAATTCGTGATAAAAAAAGCTTGATGGACAACGAAACTTCCTTGCACGATATATCTCTAAACGAGGAGTACATTCTTGACAGGACCGATGTCAGAGTAATTTTTATTACGCTCTATTCCATCGTCTTCGTTTTCTGCTTTATCGGTAAGTGGCCGTCTCGATCTAGATCGATCAAATTACCAATTGAGTGTCAAAATCAATTGATCCGTATCCGCATCGCACACTTTGAAACTTTCCATCGGCCTTTCACAAGAAGAGAAGCAGGAATATCGTATAAAGCAATAAAAGCTTTGATAAAAATTGAAGCTTTCGTATTCATTTGTATTATAGATATTTATACAGCGATTAAAAAATATATACAGGATACTCGCTTATCTTTGAAAAAACCCGATGTAAAAGAATTAGCAAATTTTTCCAAAATTTATTCATTATATTCGCGCCTCTGAAACGTACCTAGTTTGCAAAATTATTAAGTATGATCTTTTAGAACTTAAAGATATAATTTTTTATTTCGAAGATATTCTCTCTTGCGATCGATTTATGTAAATTCTGTTGGTACGTTTAAAAAGGAATCAAACGTTAAATTATGTGAAAATGAAGGTAAGGAGCCAGACAAAACGTTAATTGTTTCGTGACTTGTTTCCGCGAACAATTCGTGGAACATTTTGATCTAGGAAGGAATTTATCAATTTTAATGAGTTTGCAGTAGGATTCAAAGAATAAATTCCTTTTCATAATTATTCTTTCAAGCAGTCGTCCAGGCAATTATCCCAAAAAATACCTTCAAACACTATACGTAGAATTATAAAATGCAAATCTATATTATCATCGGTAAATCATGAGATACGTGATAACTTCGAACGTAAGCTTTCGATAAAATAGGCCTGTAACAAATTCTTCAAAGCGCAGTACCTATAATTTAATTTTCCTTATAATACACGCGTCTTACAGACGTGTTCAATTTACAAGATTAATATTAGACGTGAATTCAATATCGAAGAACATTTATGCGGAAAATATTTGAGACTGAAAAATATTTCTTCCGGAATATATCTACACGCGATCGATTGTACGTGAGTTTGTTAAGCATTGCGTTAAGCGACGAATAATAAACGTAGAAATAGTTCGCGAAACGTTCGATTTCGATAGGATTAAAAGAAACATTCGTATGGAAGAAACGATGCAATGCATAAATTCAAAGTTTTATCTCTTTGAATTCTGCTTTCAGGTAACTCGATGGTGATCTTTGTGGTAACATTTTCACGACAATTACGAAGTATTACCAACTTCTTTTTGGCGAACCTGGCAGTAGCCGATTTCTGCGTCGGTATCTTTTGCGTGTATCAGACGTTGACAAATTACCTAATGAACAGTTGGCGACTCGGTGATTTTCTCTGCAAAGTATACATGTTCGTCCACGCGCTTTCCTACACAGCCAGCGTATTAATCCTAATGGTGGTTTGCATTGAACGATACTTGGCTATCGTTTACCCGATTAAGTGCAGGTCGGTGCTGACAAGAAGCCGACTACAGTTGGTAATAGGAATAGTTTGGATCATTGCCGCGATTTATGCTTTGCCGAGATTCTTCTATGTTGAGACCATGCAGAATCGTTTAATCACCGGCGACGTGGATATCATTTGCATAGCCAATATCCAGAAGCACAACAAAACTCTGTTGGACGCCGTAAATCTCGTCTTTCTTTACTTACTTCCGCTACTTCTGATGTGCTGCCTTTACACGAGAATCGCTGTCGGGTTATGGAGAAGCGGCACTACCCTCGGAGGACCGGGTTTGGCGACTAAAAGCAAAAATGATAGCCTCCATCGTGTTCACAGTTCCGGTAGGAATGTGCTTCGCGCCAGACGCGGTGTAATAAGGTACGAACTGTGTTTTATTAGTAGACTGCGGATATTTATGCACATTCGTATCTTTATGGATATAGCGTTTGAAATGTATCCCCGTCCATAAAAGCAAAAAAGAAGGTGGCAAAGGATTGTTTTAACTAACCGATATTGAAGATATACCGATTCTTTGAATATTTCTATTTTGCGTGTTATGCTATGCGCGTTCACGTATATTTCTGTGCTCTCAAATTTCTCATAAACGTATAAAAACCCGCAGTCTAGAGATCAGCGATAAAATGAAATTAAATTGAAAATCCGAGGTAATTCTGGTCCTTGCAATGTCCCGATGATATCGGTTGAGGGTTAACTCTCTATCGCCGAGGTAGAGTCTCGGAGACTTGGCTGATTCTATCTGTCTCGTTCTTTTCCATTCTGTTTAGAAATAAGTCTGATTTCGTCTGTCTTTCGCCAATACTACTACATGCATACGCGTTCGTGCAAATACACTGAAATCTGTAAGAACGGTAAGTCGGTAAGAAAGATTGCCAGAAATCTGTCCTATATTCGTGTATAAGTTATTCGCAAGTTGAGCATCGTGTTTAGAAGACGAATATGTCACGGTACTTAGCGGAGAGAGGTACGTATTAAAAGGAATGTGCAAGATACGTGAAAGGAATATTTACAGGCGTGGAAAGAATAAATGTAAGTACTGAAAAATAGTGCGATAGTGTTGGAATGATTTAGAAACGTAAATAGAGTAAAGAGGGAAAAAGATAAATAAAGAAAAGGAAAAATGGATACCAAAGAACAGATATGTGCAATAAAAGGATTAGTAGACAGAGTCGAACAGTGATACAACGAATAGGATAAGAAGAAATGCATAGCGTTGATTATCTGATTGTTATAGAGTAGAGAGGACAGAATTGAATAATGTGAGGAAAGGATGTGGAAGGATGAGAATGTGTGACAGAGATACGTGTGTATGGTAATTAAGGAGAAATTGTAAATCAAGCCTCATTTCTTGACTGCGAGGTCGAAATTAAATAAATAAATATATGCAGGATGTCCTGAACAACGCGACTCACTATTTTTCTGCCATTTGCGACCATGTAACAAAAAATCCGTTGAACTGTATTTTAACGGCGTCGTGCGTAGTACGAACAACTTTGTTTTCGTAACGACAACGATAAACCCAGTATAGAGTTAATAAAAATATGGTCCCATTTATCTTACCCAAGTTACCTTGCTTTCGCTATGAAAATAAAGTATTTTCGAGACTTTTTTATCATTGTTCGTAGTACACTCGACACCCTTAAAGCGCGGTTCAAAAACATTGTCTGTTACACGGCCGCAGATAGCGATAAGAAATAGTGAGTCACATTACGCGGGACACCCTGTATATTCGTATACGTATATCTGCAAGTTCAGGAATCAGGAGTCACGCAGACTTCACCTCGAGCTTTACGCCGCGAGCATAGTGCCTCGGGTTAAATTGAAACTGACGAAATTTTCTAGAATGCTAATCGCAGTGGTGATGATGTTCGCCGTATGCAATCTGCCGCAACAAGCACGGATCGCCTGGCGCCACTGGAGCTCGAGTTATGATCGATCATCGAACTTCAGCACCCTCCTAACCTTATCCACTTTTTTAATTTCCTACACAAACTCTTGTCTGAATCCTTTTCTATATGCTTTCCTCTCGCGAAACTTTCAAAAAGGAATAAGAGAACTTCTGAGCTGCGGAAAAACAAGAAATCGGAACAGCGTTTTGGTCATGGGACGTACCGCAAGAGAAACAGCAACGCGACAAGAAAACGACGAAGGGAACGTAAATGATTTTCGGCGAAGTTTACTGGTCTGTCTTAGTTCTGATCGAGACAGCTCTGTTGCAGTTCCACCGAGTACAGAGCAAACCATTTACGATAAATCCAGTTACTGATTAGTTTTATTGGTGGAACTTTTAGCCGTGCTCCATTCACCAAACCTTTCGAGATTAAGTATCTTTTTTTAAACAAAATCCGACGCAACTGAAACGAAGATCTCCCTGTCTTTGTTCTTTCGCTAGTTCGAAACGAAATCGATCCTATTCGGATACGTTCGTGCTCTTTCTCGTTGTATATATATACTGGGTGTTCGGCTACTGATTTTACATAATTTAAAGGGTGATTCTTGACGTCGAAATAAGACGAAAATCAAGAATAAAAAAATTGCGCTTTCGGCTTTGTTTATTAGTTATTGACAATTACAATGTTTGTATTAATAGCTTCCTTCGTTCTCCTTTTACTATTAATACGAGGGACGATAATAACGTCGTGATTTCACATGAGACAGGAATACAAACATACGGAAAAATACATCATAGTTTTCATATTATTTTTCAGAAGATCAATAAAAGATCAGAAGACAACGAATCATAAAAGAGAAAAATTTATAGTTTATAGCTTGTAAATTAGTAAACTACCGTGCAAGAGAATTCAGACTTAATGTAATATCTTTGCAAAGTTGATCGACAATTTTCAGAATACTGAACCAATACTGCAGATTCACGGTTGCCGAGTTTTCCGATTACATGGAATTTGCATTAATCTAACTCGTATTTGACATTTGGCATCGGCACATGTGGTTTTAGCAGACAGACATATGGATCTTTACGTGATCATACATATTCGACGAGAACAGGGGAAAAAAGAAATGAAAATTTCATTGAAATACGAGACTCGTTAATAGAACCTCGGTTTGCTACATCGACTGTTGGTAATAGCAATGAAACAACATAAAAAATAAAATCAAAGAATGAATATCAAGAGCAAAATATGCTAAGTATATTT
The DNA here is from genome assembly GCA_014737365.1 of Bombus soroeensis. Taxonomy (NCBI): domain Eukaryota; kingdom Metazoa; phylum Arthropoda; class Insecta; order Hymenoptera; family Apidae; genus Bombus; species Bombus soroeensis. The sequence continues at coordinate 67,304 of JACXIL010000059.1, read as the reverse complement.
TTATTAATACTCTGATTTTAATATTATTTCATGAATGTCGAGGATTCTTAACGTAATGAATAATTAATTGTCTAAATACTTTTACAATCTCTGTGTAATACTTGCATTAAATGTCTTGTAATTTCTACATATATTTTCAGATTTGTTTCAAACTTTACTATAATTTATCGTGATAGTCGGCCTCATAACAGTGCTAATGACGTTCCAAAATGTTTCGCGCAACACATATAATATATTCATAAAGTAAATCTGTAAGTGAATACTTTCATAAATAACTGTAGTCAAATTTTGTTATTCTCCAAACACTTTTGGAAGTAATTAAATATATGTATCATATGGAGTTTCATTAAACGATTTCTTTCTTGTTTAAATTATCATCGTTCTTCCGCTCTCGTCTCTTTCCCTGTTCCTGTCGAATCATGTGAGCGTTATCTGCATTTTTTCTTTCCTACGCTGTTTTGTTTTCCGCGTTATCTCGCCGGGGTCTCGAGTTCACAGCCAAGTAACCGGTTAACTCTGGTCCATCGACTTCTCCGTACAGCTTTAACGTTTTATCGGATAATGGGCAATCCTCCTTCAATAAAGATACCTTTCAGCTTCGTTCTCATCCATCGTGATGATCGTGAGATTAAGAAATAATCTTAAGAAAAATTGTTTACTAAATCGCATATCTGTATGCAAATTCACATTTTTGGGCATATAATTAAAAGCGTACAACCTCAATAAAAAAATTGTTTTACCTGCCAAGTATTATAGAAAGCTATGTATATATATTTTTTGAATATTTTATATATTCTTTCATATTATGTGTATTCTGCGCGATTTTCCGCCTGCAAATTTCCTATAAATGCAGAAAAGTTTAAATACAGTTTCCTGATTATAAATTGTCACTTTAGTCTCCTGGCGCATAAACTTTTCCTGTATTGGCAGGTTGGTTGCGTTAGTGTAACTTCGAACATCTTCGTGGATCAACGTGTGTTTGTTCACAATAGGTGTTTACAAGCTTTCAAATCCTTTCGTGATCAAAGTTCGGCAAAGTTGTAAACAGAATGTTGCACCGCGTGGATGCTCCGAGGCTACAATATGCTCGGTGTATCTGTCGAAGGAGACGAACATATCAAGAAGAAATAAACGAGAGTTCCAACGAATCCAGAGTTGGAGATAGTAACGTAATAATTATTGCAAAATCAGACCCCCAGCAGGCGTTGCATCACGTAGCATTAGATGACCCCGGAATGGAAAATATATTTTGCAGTCTGTAACCGTCGTGTATCATGCGCCTGTACGCAAAAATATTCTTCTTTCATTCTCAGAACGATATTAAAAGAGATAAACAATAGGATTTTCTTTCCCCATCGCATTTTCTGATCACTAGATTGCGAGTGTTTATGTATTTTTGGATAACTTTAAGTAGATTTGTGATTTGTACGCTAAATATTATAGTTTAAGTAATTTGTACGTTTATAGAAAACCGTAAATAGAGATTTGTTTTACTATTGCATATTACAACTATATTACTATTTTCGCTTCGTATTTATTTATATTTTTCTATATCATATGCATTTTGTATATTTTCACATATTTAAGATTCTATTTTTTAGGTTATGTTCACAAAAATGCGAAATATTTCCTGTTATTCCTATTACTTTTTATGTAAGTACTTTTTGTGATTCTATTTCCTAGGTTATGTTTATAAAAATACAAAAATAATGTAATTGCCAAAAAATCTCAATAAATTTGTATAATACCTTTTATGAACGTACACAATAATCTTCAAAATAAGTCATTCATTCCTTTGGTGAACCAAACATAATCCAAAATTCACTCGTGAACCACCAGAATCATATATCAACTAAATGAATAATCCAACAATAAATAGATAAAACACGAAATATTATCGCGATCTTTCCGACACAGTATTTGCCTTTTGATGCAGAGTAATAATCCGGTAAATAACAAGAGTAAGAGCAACGGTAGACGCTTGAGTTTCGAGCGAATAAGGAGTGGGGACACTGCTATAAGAAGATAAATCACCAAGGAACAGGCAGTTTACGGTTGAATCGTCAGACAGACAGTTTACATTTTCAACAAATCTTCGCACACATTCGAATACACTGAAAGACATTTTATAAGGTATGTATCTGTCAATCAAATCAACATTGCATGCATTACTTACATGAAACGTCGATCATACATGAAATGTATATATTTTTTTGTCAGATTCTATACTTCATGTTCCTAGTACCAAATTTTTGTAATCATGTAAAAGTGTAATACAACTAAATAATACGAAGGTATTCGCACATAAATTTATTTTCCAATAGCACGATTTTTTATCGTTTTCATAGTATACAACTCTTGTAGTCATACGAAAATAGTATTAAATGTCACGACATTTAATATACTTCAATTTAATTAATTAGTATGTAAATGCTACAATAAATAAAGTTATGTGTAAATATATTTTACAGCTACTGTTATATCATCCGTTGAAAGACGGTACGCTTATGGGACGATTCCATTCAGACAAACATTTTTCTGGGTTATCAAATACAGATGTTTATATTGTATAGTGTAGCGACTAGTGTAAGCACGTTACTTACAGAACGGCACCGACACCGGCATGATAAAACATTCAAACATGTCTTTTAATTGTTTTAAACAAGGCCTCCGTTATACTATTAGTGACTGCCACCGACCTATAAGTCCTGTTAGCGTCACGTAACAGTCCGTGCCGTTAATATGAAACGACCTTTAATATTTACCTCTAGTAATGCGTTCTATACCGGTAGTTTTCGCGAATGCACAATTTTCTATCTACACTTTCAACGCGGACGCTTATATGTAGTCAGTCTCATTAGGTAACTTTTTAAAACAGGATAACTTTCGTTAAACTAAATTTGTGGATTAAAGTCTTGAGTCCTTTTGAGGCATTAGAAAAATTAGTTTACTAGATAACGTGCAAGAAACAACTTTATCACTGTTCACAACTTTTTCCTTTGAGCCTGTAATGAAGATTTAAATAATAGGTTTTATAGATTTATGTAGTTATATTTGTATACCTGTTCAAAATGTTATCGAAATCCGTTAACGTTGCTATGATTTACAAATGGTTGAAACTGATGAAAAATCGCAGTTTTTCGCGACTTTCGGCCTATAATAGATTATAATGAGTCTTGATACATTTTCCGATATCTGTCGCTTGTTTCTGCATCAATCGATTTCTATATAAAACCTATATATGACCAAGGTAAGTCTACAAAACGTATTGTTTGAATTTTCATTACAGGCTCAGATAAAAAAGTTCTAAATAGTGACTATTACTATTTTTATACGTCGTCGAATAAACTAATTCTTCTAACTTGTCAAAAAATCTCAAGTCGTTCCGTTCAATCTTAAAAAAGTTTTTCTGTTTTAAAGAGTACGTAAGTAATAACTGTTGATTAATTCTCATTTCACGGGAATCAAATCCATCGCATTCAGTAACAAATGGAATTTTACGGGTCTTTCGTAGTTCATGAACAATTTGAATGTAAAATCGTATATTAATTGAAATAAAATAAATTTACACACTTTTGTTTGGCAATGATATCTGTCATTCACATTGTTGAAAATTTTCTAGTCCATGAAGTGTATATTATTTCAATCGCATCTAAAAAATTTAGTAAAGGAGAAACATAGGTCATCGACGACTACCGTGACAGTGAACGCGTTGACGAGCTAAACGAGCACTATTGTACCATTATTTTGCAATCATTTTGTATATCGAACACAAGCTATTGAAATCGTGGAGAACACGAACGTGGGTTAGCTATATCTAATGGAAATCTACATGGCAGAAACACACTCAGGGGCTCTGTTTGTTCAAGGATAACATGTTCAGCACACTCGGAAGCATTCTCATAAGCGATCCTGTGGACGCGTGTTGTAGCGAACTGCTTATTCGCCACGGCATTCCAGTCACTACTAAATACAAGCTATCAAAGGAGGAACTAATAAAAGAGCTTCAGGTATACACAATCTTTCATTAATCGAAACTTTCCTCCTTTCTCTTGTTTTCTTTACATTAGACGCGATGAAATTGTCACGATCGATCTACATACATATTTTCTACTTACACTAACGCGTATAAATATTTAGCACCTGGTGCAATTCGACCAAAGAATTGATATTTTCGACACAGGGTTACGAATACAATCAAACACTCGTAGCCCCGTTTTGTGAGACATTAAAAATTTTCTTAGCACTGTTATGAGGCAACTGTTCGCAGAACCAATTTTCATCCACCTTCGATTATATTATTGCTTTTTCGCAAATGCAAGAGCACAGTAACGTACATTTCTATCTTATTTCGAACGGAGAAACCGGTTTACGCCATTTCGATTTAGTCTTAACGACGATTAGGCTTAGCTGCACTTTCCCCCTATGCTACATACACAGTTGACTGCGCACGTTGTAATATGGCAACGCGTGCATAGAGATTTCTCGTGACTTAGGTTGTAACAAGATGCGTAAACTAGTATCGATTCTGCTTTTCCTAATTAAAATGTTCTGTCTAGTATGTCCTCATTTTTCAACGTACAATATCAATATCTCAGCGACCTCACCGATTTCGATGATTATTGAATACAACGACTCTTTTCTACACATGAAACCGTCGCTCGGTCTTAGTTTCCGAGTTATTAATAAATAAACGACCGGATAAAATGACGCTTTAATCCAAACCTGATTCTTGTGTTTTGTTTGTAGCTTATATAAATGGAAATTGAGCGAGACGGCAAACGTGTCGGCTATGCTTGTGACCGTGTCATAGATAGACGCATTATTAGCACATTTTTTATTAGATTTGAGTTAGATGCTATTTTATCCGCCCACTGCGTCGTGTTGTAACGGGTGTATTAATTATAGGCAGAATTTACTATATTGGTACAGACAGTTTTTCGCAAATATCTCGGGAACTAAGGCCAAGGGTCGGTTTCACGTAAAGAATAGAGTTGTTCAAAATGTTCATTTCTACAACATATTGAAAAATTCTTGAAATTGGAAAGGTGGGTTAGATAATTACCAAAACTATTTGTACACTATTGCTGTGTCGAACTTTTGATGGAATCTTCTTACATAAACTACATTTTGAAAGGCAGTAGAATGGAAACAGAGATTAATCAGTTCATTGTTCACGTACAATTAATCTGGTAGTAGTAGTACCGTGTAAAATTCTCGTCACAGTTAGATGCAGCTTATGAATTCCTTATTCGTCGATAGATTTATACAGGGTAATTCTCTTCCTAGTTAATTCAGAGAAGATGTCAACGACCACACTCTGACGATAACCGATGTTACAAACACGATTGTTTATACGTGTAATTTGTCATCAAAGAGAGATATGGTTGCCATATCCCGACGGTTGTATGTAAACAAGGATGTGATTTGCAACACGACTAACGAAATCACCTAGCAATAGCAAAAGAATCTTCCATCTTGATTGGCGAACGATGTTCGATACTGATGTAAATAAGTTTCAGATAGGCGTAAAACGTGACATTAATGCCGAATTTTCAGTCTTAAGGATCGAGCATCATAATATGTTTATTGATAGATTACGAATGTTCATACATTTGTGCGAAATTTAATAATAGCTCAACAGAGTTTAATAATAGCTTGCATTATTGATAATAGCAATAGTATTGGAATATAGGAATCAGATTACAAACCACGATGGAACTTCCAAACTCGGAATTTATCCGAACTCGCCGGGAAACAAACATTCATATTCACAACTAGAGTACGTAAAATCCGAGTTCACATTCAAATAACTGAATTTAATCGCCGAGAGTTGATATAACCCAGATATATCCATCGCTCTTCCAGAAGAACGATTTTCCCAAGTAATTGGTTTTTTCGTACAGGAAGCCTGTGACTATTTTTTCAAAAATTCCATAGCAGTATGTGTAATGGAAAAAATTGTGTTAATCGCTAATCATGATGCAACGAATTTAATCCCCAAATAAAAGAAAAGTAAAGTTATTTTATCTAAGTTAATCAAGCCATAAGTAGTGTTTGTAAGGTTTCGTTTCAATAGACTGATTGTGAGTTCCACTTTACGCGGTTTCATGAAACTCGAACGTCGATGTTATCGAACTATCGTAGACGTATCTCAGCATGTGTAAACCGCTTTATTCCCGTTCTCGCGTCCCTCTTTCTTTTCTTTGATCTCGATCAATTGCCGCGTGAATCGAAGTCGGTGCAACCGGCTAGATCCAGTTCGGTCGACAATACCGGTTTAGCTACACGGGTCGTTGTACTTATCTGTCTCAGCAGAGTCCTCTCTCCTATTGTGCGCCCGCAGACGCGCAATTTCCGTGGTAGCTCCAGACAAGCCATTATCAGTGGCGAATCCCCAAGAGTAACAAAATATAAGAATGTCACATTCTCGACAACTTGCTAATTAATTTAATTACATAACGCGAATTTGATTATTTAAGTTATGGTATCGAACAAAGATATTAAAATATAAAGTACAAGCAAATTTAGATCTCGTAGAGAAAGGTTGAAAGACATACTTGCGTACTTTTACGCATTCCGAGAAAGGCACCTGGATCCGCCACCGCTTATCATTATCAAGACGAGCGTGAAGGGCGCATTTAAAGTGGTTCGCGAAAATATTCGAACGCTTGTCACAGAATTGTTTTTTCATCGATATATCATGTGCATTATAGGAAATTTTTTGAAATTTCGTTAGCGCTATAACGAGACTGTCGTGATCATAACAGCATAGCTGAATGCGCATAATACCAATTTTTGGGGAAATTAGGGAAGTTTGAAAATGCCAATTTTCTTATCGAAATTATTAAATGATGACATTTACGTTTTTACAGTAGAAAACAAGTCTGTCATGTTTATTAATTTTCTCAGATTTTTCAAAATAGTACGTCATAACTAAAAGAAAGAAAAATTTCTATCTTTTAGCTCTCCACGCACATAACAGTGACCTGTGTACATATATTCATATAATTGATGCAACGTGCATATCGTACAAGTATTATATGCAATTCTAAATAGTTCTATTTTTATTAAATGAGTGAATTTTAAACTATCTTACTTTTTGTTAATCTTCATCGCTGTCTGATTTTATAATGCGTGCCATGTATCTAACGTGCGATAAAAAATAGGTTATCGCAACGATATATGAGCAAGAAAAATGCCCTTTTATTTCCGAGCAGCCAATTGAGTTTGATATGTACTCTGTATAGAAGTTGTAGATTTTGCTGTGAATATGTCGGGATCTCGCTTGAAATTGTACTATATTGTTACTTTTCTTGAAATAACGATTTAAAAATCATTCTTACCGGGTCCTACCAAATATTTCAGGCAGTGCTATACTTGGCAGAAATAATGGATTCAGAAAGCAATATTAACTCGCATTACTTGAAGAAACAAGATAATGATACATGGCTGCACGAGAATAGAAAAAACACTTTGATGCGAATGTGCAAACGGCAGTCGCGCTACCTATTGGGTGTTGCTGGCATATCGCTACGATAATTCGTTATTCGTCGCATGCTACATACACGCTACGCATACATTATGAGCCCTGCTGAGATACTCAGCAAAATCTTCACCGTTGAGCTAATAGTTGAGCAAATCCTGCGATCGACAGCAGTGAAAGCGATGAAGATTAGTAAAAGGTAGGATAGTTTAAAATCCGTTCGTTTAATAAAAATAAAGCTAATTAGATTTGTATACGATGATAATACTCAGACGATGCGCACGTTGTATCAGTTATATAAATCTGTACATAGGTCACTGTTACATGCGCGGGAAAATAAAAAACGGTAATTTTTAATTTTTTTCATGTATAACGCAGCATCAGAAAAATCTGAAAAAATTATCAGTTAATAAACATGATAGGCAGTTTGTACTGTAAAAATATAAGTGTCGTAATTTAATAACATGAATAAAAAATTTTCAGACGCGAGGCCTTGAAAAATTGCCAGATATTTACGGATAAGTAACGCCGTACAGTAAAAGAAATCATGTTTAGGTCAATAACTATCCTAATGATAGGACTAAAATTTTGTCGAAATGGTTTCCCTAGAAAGCTCCTCCCATCGACGTATCGTAAGTTTCATTTGATTTACCGATGCTTTTATCGTGCTTATTAGAAGTTACAAAACGTTTAATGCAAACGTACACTTAGCGAACAATTGGCAATCTTAAACGTATAATTAGCGCTAAAGATGGTCTCGCTATATATTATGGCTTGTTGATATAGTGACAACAATTAACCATCCAAGTATTTTGACGGTATTTGCGAAATGTATGCTTCCAATACATTTCTTGTAACTTCTATTATATGCATTTTCAGATCCGTTCCAGATTTGACCAAGAGTTAAGGTTGCCGTGTCTCGTTACAATGCTAATGAAATTTCAAAATGTTTTATATGATAATATAATATGTAAAGAATGTCTAAATGTATACGAATATTTTCGCCAGTTGCCGTAAGTAACGTATTATTCATATAATTATACGTATGAAACAGAATCACGAAGGATTGATCGTGCGATCGGAGACAAAGGTGGTCAACGACGTGTTTGCTAGTTGTCCAAAGCTTCGCGTGGTCGGCCGAGCTGGCACTGGCGTCGATAACATCGATCTTCAAGCTGCCACGAGAAAGGGAGTCATCGTGTTAAAGTATGTCCGCTTTCTCTCTGTTACTGTTCTGTTACTGTAATTTCGTTAACTCTCACGATAATTGAACGACGAGAACAATTATTTCAACCACGAACGTTAGTTTTTGCATAATAATCCAGACAAATTAGCCACAAGGAGGATCACATTGTGCTAAAGATGGTATATACCTGAAATTTTATTGCGCGAATTTGTTAAAATCATGTTCAGGAACAAAAAAACAAAGCTTCGAACAAGGCTTGCAGATATTGGAAATATCTATCGGATGAAACGTCGCGCGTTAAGATTGGGGCATTTTTTTGCGAATATCTCGAAACCTAAGACTGAGCGACGTGATGGGCAGTAGTAAATATCATAACATGTATGAGGAATAGTAAATATTACTTAACACTGTAAATAACACTTTGCAAAAACTAATAAATATTTAACGACGAAATTTGGCACATTTTTGAAGAATGACGTAAGCTAGATTTTCACCAACTCTCAACTTCATAGATTTAATTTTACACGAATAATTGACGATTTAAAAACGTTTCATTTCATAGATATTCCTTACATCTACGATATTATCTCTTTTATTCGAAACTTTTTGTCATCTGATTATTACGTTCGTTGAAATATGGAAAAAAACTGTTTTCAGCAACTTTGCAGATGTAGATAGCCAAACCTGTGAAAATGCAAAGTGGTAAACATATATGGGATTTATTGTTGAACATGATTTTGGCAAATTCGTGCAATAAAATTTCAGGTGGCATATTATGTTGCGTCCAAAACTAATGTGCCTGGAAATATTAAATATTACAAATAAATATTATAAATATTATAAATCGCTCGATAAACTATGTGTTAAATAAAATGCTAAGCAATTATGCATTTTTTTTCAGTACACCCGGTGGAAACAGCATCAGCGCTTGCGAGTTGACGTGCGCGTTAATCTCTAGTTTGGCACGTAACGTTCCTCAGGCGGTTCAGTCGTTGAAAGAAGGACGATGGGACAGAAAATTGTATTCCGGTTTCGAGTTATCCGGAAAAACACTTGCGGTGCTCGGAATGGGTCGAATCGGTCGCGAAGTGACTCGGAGGATGCAAACGTTTGGCATGCGTGTGATCGCCTTTGATCCCCTACTCACGTCCGAAGTCGCAAACCAGATTGGTGTGGAAAAGCTCACATTAGATGAAATATGGTCCATAGCTGATTACATCACCGTACATACGCCGCTTATTCCTCAGACAAAAAGTATTTTGAAATTTTTCTCAATTATTTTCATTACAGTATCGGAACAAATATTTGGAAGAAATAATCTATTCGCATTCTATTAACTAATTTACAAATAGATACTCCTCGTTTTTCAGATCTGATCAACGCTACGACCTTGGCAAAGTGTAAAAAGGGAATACGTATTGTAAACGTGGCTCGCGGTGGTATCGTGGACGAAGAAGCATTGCTGAATGCATTGAAGTCGGATCACTGCGCTGGAGCAGCTTTGGACGTATTTATTGAAGAACCACCGAAAAACCCTGTCACTCTTGAATTAATCGCACATCCCAAGGTCATCGCTACTCCTCATTTAGGTAATAACCTTCTTCAATGATATTTTTCAAATAACTGTTATCTTTTATCTTTACCTGTAACTTCATTGTAACTCAATGTTGACTTACAGGAGCAAGTACCGAGGAAGCTCAGCAGCGAGTGGCCGAAGAGATAGCCCAGCAGTTTCTAGCATTATCTGGTAAATCGACAGAATATGCAGTTACCGGAATCGTAAATGCACCGATGTTGCACGCTGCCATGTCAGATGAGAACGCATCGTGGATTGAACTGTCGAAAAAGCTGGGCCAACTGATCGGTCGGTTCTTGAAAGGGAAACTGAATATAATTGTACATAGTCAAACAGTTGGTAACATCAGCATGCGAGAAAAAGGATTCGTCCACACAGCCGTTCTCGTTGGAATTTTATCAGGACAAACGAAGAACGGTTTGAACTTGATAAGTGCACCTATATTAGCCAAGGACATAGGCATTGATGTTAAAGGAAGCCACAAAGAGTCGACTGATGGGGAAGCAATCGTTGTTGAAGCTGAAGGTCATCAGATCAAAGGTAAGATGAGAATAAAATACTTTTTATCGGTGTATTATCATTCTTGACGTTCACAGTATATTTATTTTGATAGTTTTGGTCCATTTATCTTTCAATTTTATCCAGGAACGGTCCGTGACAACGAACCACTGTTGCTCTCGCTGAATGATGCACAATTCGGCAATGGAATCGCTCTAGGGAACTACGTCTCCTTGTATCAAACCAACAACGTCCAAGATCTGGCGAAAATTGTGAATGCTTTCTCTACAAAAGGCATCAACGTTTGTAACTTGAACGCTAGCGGAAGCTGGATGGTGATTCAAACCGATCAAGAAGTTTCCGTACGTGTTGACAGCATCGAATCCTTCTGAAGCTCATGTTGTTCAATTAAGAGAAAAGCGCAGTATTTTGAAACTCGGTATGACTCAGTTTCATGCAAATCGAGTTACGTGTTTGTTACATCAATATGTAGATTAATTATATCTATGCAGATATAAGGGTAATACAATGTTCGAGTCTGTTCGCATACATATTATTTATTGCTCCAATCGAAAATGTAGGAAAAAAAAAACACAAATGAGTTGTGTTTCTGGTGAATACACCTGTACTATGATCACACGTAATTAGACATCTATAAATTTTACATACGTACACATGTATTGAAAACTAAAAATATACAAAAATATATATATATATATATATGTATGTATGCGTGCGTACGTGCATGTGTGTGTATGTGTATACGTTATATGTATACGTACAAGTATTTATATTTTTATATTGCTAGTACTCATTAATAAAATATTACATGTATCACAAAATTACCAGCATTTAGAACAATCTCCGCGCGCATTATTTCTCATGCAATAAACACAATACATCCACACACACATGTGCCAAGAAGGCATGAGAAATGTATATACCTTAGAAAATACAGTCACTGACAATTCTACACCAGTAAACTAAAAAATTATTTACGCGTCCAATTATTGCTAACTAACCCAACCAAATACTTTCTCCAATAATCTATTGAATTTTCATTGCATTTGAAACATACTAAAATATAATCGTAGAAAATGTAAATTTATATTCTTTCGTAGCTATCTAGGCGACAACAGTTAAAAGTGAAGGTGACTCCATCCTGTAAATATAACATTAAATTGCTTGCGAGGGTAAACAAATAGAGAAAAATTTGAATCGTGTCTTAATTAACTTACTTTAACGAGTGAAGGAAGGCTTTGCCAGAAGCTATGATTGGGCATCATTTCCCAACCTGTTGCGCCCCTCAAGAACTTCAAAGTTAGTGCCCCACCGATAAAGTATATTCCAGAAATCACAAAGAGATAAATGAGTAATGTAGAACCAATGGAAAGGCCCTTAGAATGCATCAATGTTTTACAAGCATAAATAGACGTTAAGAGTAGATGCTGGAACAAAAACCCAAGAGTTGATTAAGAGAATCAAGAGAAACACGTGTCTATTCCTTTTAAAATATTTGAAACTTACATATTCTTTAGTAATATTATTCACAGATTCGACAGATTCCACGTACAAGCGTGTTTCACATGAACTACAACATGACAGGGCTATTGTTGTTGTATAGTTCTTATGACGCAATATGAAAACAGGTGGTTTCGAATCGTCACTCTCTGAAATTATCTTTGTTTCCTCTGCTTTACCCAGCACAAAAGTATTGTTGTCGTATGTGGCGCACAACTGGAATCACGATAGTAGTGTGTCATTACATATTACAGTACCAATGAAATTTCACAATGTTATGTACAATATGTTCATAAAAACTTTCTAAAAATATTCAAATGCTATCGTGAATCGTTGTACATTAAATGACATCGATAAATAGAATTAAAGCAAACGAGAAAATTCCATAGCATATTAATTAAACATTTCCTTACAGAAGCACCATCTCCTTTGTAACATTCGCTCGTTCTATTGTTCGACAGTGGTTTATTTGTACAAGGATGGAAGAAAAAAGTGTAATTCTGTTTGGTATCATTTATAGACCTAAAAGAAAAGATTTCTTTACGCATAAAAATTAACGAGCAAAATATGAAGAGGTTAGGATATTCGATCCACTGACCTTGAATTAACTAGCGGCATCAAACTGTATCCTTGCCAGTTTGAAAACATGCACGAGCAACCCGTTAATTGTCTACATTCTGAAGAAGTTTGCTCGCAAAAAATTATTAAAAGTGATCCAAACACAAACAAAATCTCATTTTTCTTGATCATTTTTGACAAGGCTGATCTACGCGTAACTGCACCGCTATTAGTCAAAACATTGCCACACTCGGTGTCACTAACACTAACCTTTTCCTTTTATCCAATAATACAAAACGTAGTTTAAACAAAATAAATGATTCCATGTATCATCCGATCGATTAATCTAGGAACAATTTGAATAAAGGCGCGATGAGAACACTATTAATTTTCATACGCAATTCTAAAATTATCTTTCCTCTTGGTGACATGTTCATAATTAGCGATTATTTCCGCATGATACAATGATCATGATCATTTCGTTACAGGATTTCGAGGTTATCAATATTTTTTAAATAGAACCCTATATTTATTTTCCAATATGTTTATATACATAAGAAACAAATTCAACGACCTTAATAACCTTAATAATGATCAATCAACAGGTGGTAATATTAAAAAAGGAATGTAGCAAGGAATTAACTGAAATTAGTTTTATTTCTGTGATTCTGAAGGAGAGATTAGTAGGGATATCGTCGGGCGGAATCCTGTCAAAAAATGTATACTGAGAATAAGGACCTCTCGTGGTCAACGGCTGCATTATCAGCATACCTCGTCTCCAGCGCTCTTGGTGGGAAAAACGCGTATAGGTTAGGTAAGAGGGAAAATGTGTGATCGTACAATCCCGACAAGATTAGGGTATGTACGACGAAGAAAGATATATAAATTAGTTCCACTTTTTCACTGCTTCTTTTGCAATCGTATATCATCCTAATTAGATCCTAAACTTTATTCCTATATTCTATTTAAACATCGAAAGAGATAAATAAACGTTTGCAAATTCTGTTCAGTAAATAAAACCATTAACATAATACTTGTTAAATAATTTCAGTAATTTCTGTGTAGTCAAATAAATTTATTTTTTATTAAGATTATTCAGAAAAGATTATAATACTCTTAGATCTAATTTATTATATTATTGTTGAAAATGACAACGTGAGTTCGTGTTCGCCATCCATATGCAGATGCGCTAGTTACAATAAATAGTAACTAGAAGATAGTTCTAGATATAATCGATAAATTTAATCGATAGTTCTTTTGTTTTTATCCCTAGTCCAGGTAAGAAAGTGCAATAAAGGTTTTTCGGCTCAGGTAGATTTATCCAAGGAATAAAATAATAGCTATTGTGATCCTACCTTTAAATACAGAAATAACAACAGGTTATGGACCCAGGTTCAATAATTAGTCATTGTTTTTATTGAAAATATTATTAATAGTAATAATATTGAGGAGCGCAAAACCTAAAAACAGAAAAAAAGTGAGCGATCGATGATTCAATGTTGAATATCATAAGGGCGCTTTATTGAATATATAATAATTGCTTACCTGATAATACAATTATCAAAAGAACATAAAAATGTCGAGCGGGGCGAGTTTAAATATTGAAAAGCTAAATAAAGAAAATTACGACACGTGGAAATTTCAAATCGAGGCAATACTCATTAAAGATGACTTGTGGAAATATGCAAATGGTTCAATAATTAAACCTGAAGCAGCCAATGAAGCTTCTTTATGGAATAAAAAGGATGGTAAAGCCAGAGCCGATATTATTCTTAACACGAGTTCGAGTGAGCTATATTATGTGAAGCATTACAAAACTTCACACGAATTGTGGAATAAATTAAAGGAGGTTTACGAATCCAAAGGACCTGCAAGAAAGGCTACACTCCTAAAGTAATTATTATTCACGAAAATGTCCGATTACTTAAATAATTTTTGCAGTTACGTGGATAAATTAAAAGAAATGGATATTGTAATCGCTGATGATTTATTGTCAATCCTATTATTATATAGCATCCCGAATACATACGAAAATTTTGGATGTGCAATCGAATCGCGGGATTAATTACGTACCCTAAGATGCGCTTAAGATAAAATTATTAGAAGAAGCTAATTCTCGTCATAATTCAAATGCTGTAAATGATCACCAAGAAGCTTTACAAATGGAAGATTTAAATAAATACAAAAGGTATGATAAAAATAGAAATTCTTTAAATAAAAGTGGATTTATTAAAGCTAATAAAGTAAAACACATCGAATGCTTTTATAGTCACAAACGTGAACATAAGGCAAATTAATGTTTGAAGAAGGAAAACGATGATTATAAAGCTCAATTAGCACAAGTTCCTGAAATACCCAAAACTGAACAATGCTTACATGCTTCCAATATTCAGGATGAAGATAATCAGGTTAATAGTATTATTACTGATGTTTCATTGAATATAAACATGGAACTACCGATAGAATGGTGCATTGACATTGGTGCTACATCACATATGTGCTATGATGTAAACTGTTTTGAATGCATAGAACCGATCAAAACTAAAAAGGTAACATTAGCGAATGACATATTAACTGAAATCAATGATAAGGGTGGTTATACTCGTACTATCACACTATCACCTGAGCTTTCTGCAGTTGTTGGTGCTAAACAAATGACTCTACACGAAGTCGTAAAGAAGATCTGTAGTATCATCAAAGAAAGGAATCTTTATGATCCTAAGAATAAGCTATACGCAATTTGCGATGATGAATTACTGATGATGAAGTAATTGGAGTAAAACGTTTTAGAACTTTTCGTATGATGAAGTGCCTCAAAAATCACTTTGTAGATTAAATCATCCTTGAACCACGAATTCTGACAGGTTATAAACATTGTATAACGTATTTTAGGATGCAAAGTGCATCTCTCCATTTTTCTCACACGATACATACATAAATATACATATATATAAATATACATACAAATATACAAACACAAACATATTTCTTGCGACTTTAGGGGATGTCCTGAATTAGAATGTCAAAAAAATTGTTTTTTTTTTATTGCATAAATCGATAGATAAACTATCTAAGAATATGTTTACAAAGTGACAGAGGCCAATTCTAAATATTTTCAAAAATATAAAACCGAAAGCAGACGAGCGTCGAGCGAGTGTGTGAGCGCTCGCCACTCCGACGGTGATTCAAAATCTTTTGCAAGTATTTTGAAGATAAATCCGTATGGTGTTGATTATCCTGTTATAAAAATGAGTGTCATAGAAAAACTGATGATTTATTACGGTTTGACCATTAGAAGGAACGTGGTTTCTGTCCAAAAGATGAAAGAAGCTATAATAGCAACACTGGATCATTATTGTTCAACTGATGAATCTCCTCGGCACGATAATTGTCCAGTTGGCGTCGACAGTTGGTGTGAATGGCGCACAGCTGAATCCATGAATCAATTAAAATCTTTCAAGCATCCCGATCGATTAATTAATGAAGAAGTTGAGAAACACATTTGCCCAATTTATGAAGATCTCTCAAACGATAACCTTTTAACTTGATGCTTAGGCGGTTATAGTCAAAATTCCAATGAGTCGTTCAACTCAACAATCTGGCTCATCACTCCAAAACACCTGAATTCGGGCCAAAAAATTGTTGAAATTGCTCCCTACATGGCGGCAGGTATGTTCAACGAAGGGTAGGTATTCAGCGATTTTGAGTGTCATGCAGTTGCTTAATTTGAGTATAGGCCAGCAGTGCAAAATGTTTGTTGATATCGCTGACACGCAACGGATCGAGAGGGTGGCAGGCATTTAGCAGTAAAGAAGCTCGTACAGCTCGTAGACTCGATCAAATGCATCAAAATGAGGCTTTTGAAGAAGTAGAAGGACCGTTATATGGACCAGAAATAGCTGATTAGCAGATTATCAACGTAACTAAAAATTAATATTTTTTCCTATTGAAAACTTTGAAACGCGTTTTCTTCAGTTTTTATTTTCACGATTTCTCTCAATTGGTATACGTGATAGCAAAAAAACTAAACGACTTATTTAATTGAAACAAAGTTCCTTTTCTTCAGTATTAAATTCTCTTCCAAATGAACTACATTTTTCGTCAAAATGTTTATTTAAATAATTCTTATAGCACTTTAAAGTATAGTTCTTTTTTTATGAAACACACTTTTTCTTTAAACCCAAAATTTTTAATTTCTCACTATTTTCTTTTTATTACCTTTTTTCTGTAGTTCATCAAGAACGAATATATAATAATTAAGAAAAAATATATAATAATTTAATCCTTTTTTGGTTTTTTTGTTTCAGTCAAGAATTACGAGGTGGATCTTGTCCATCGATTGAAAACTGCAGCCCATGAAATAGGCTTAGAAATCTGTTATAATTTTTTTTTACTTTAAACAAAATTTTTTTGTATTCGTTAAATATATATGAAACCATACCTCAAAATTCAATAACTTCGTTTCTTTCTTTCCCTTCTAAAAAAAATTACAAAAAGACGCTGTTTCAGAACATTCTAATTCAGGACACCCCCTTAAGACTTTAGCCATGTTTACATCATTCCGATGAATTCTGTTGTCTATGGTAGCTGCTTTATCTTATTGAATGTTCGCAATGTAGCATCTTAACTTATGGGCATTATTGAAGACGTGGCACGATTAATTTCTATTATTGTTATAATGGCCTTAGCTGCTAAATTAAAGTTGTAAGTAATTAAATAATAAGTAATCAAAATTAAGTATATCGTAGATAATTATAGATATCTCTAGGCAGGGTTACGAATAAATAACTGGTATGTTCACATGTAGGACAACCTTTATTATTTAATACAGTACTAATTATAACATAATACTACGCATTATTACAATATTAGTATTATTATATTGGTTGTAATCTGAGATTTTTTCTTAATGGTGTTTTTTGCGGCGTGGGTGCGTGCGTGCCGTTGCGTGCATGCGTGTACGCGCGCGCACTTGTGTGTACGTATCTATATATGATAGTTTTCATACAAATAAACAAATAAATACATATGTATGTATAAACTATATATATACATATACATATACATATTTATTCGTTTATTCGTAATACCCCTACACTTAGTGCATTACATGTACACGTATGTATGTGTTTATATGTATACATATATGATATTTATTATACCCTTGTATTATTACGCGGTACATGAATTCATATCTTATCTCTTATAATCTTATAAATCTAATTCGAATACATATAGTGTATATAGATATATATATAGATATATATTTATATATCATCAGGATGGTATAAATAATATTGTATTTCATAAAAGCACTTTTTGTTGCTTATAATATTATTGTTTTTTTTTCTTCTTTAATTATCGCATCGCTTTTTCCCCCACATATTTCCCCTAACGCTCTTTCTTTCTTTCACTTCGTTTCTTTTTTTCTTCTACTATACGCGACATCCGTAAAGGAATTTTCTTGCTTTTTTTTTACATTCTTAAAAGAGTTTTACGTCTTTCTTTCTTTCGGCTTTCTTACTAGCTTCGGAAGGAAAACTTAAGACACATTACGAACTACAGATATCGAGAATCCTCTTTTTTTTCTCACATCTTCTTCCTCGTCTTCTCCTTTTCCTTTAAATACTAGACAATCGTTTTCGCGTTGTATGATCGCTCCTTTCTCATCAATCTCTTTCGAATATCGGTCGATATCACGCAAACCCCCGTTCCCGCCCCTGTCCCCACCCTCGCCCGAAATGTCGGTGAGAAATTCCTTTCGTGCAGTTCGCTAGTTCTAGCCGTTGATTTCTTTTTTGCTTTTTAATTTTTTTGTTATTTTATTCTTCGTTCATTCGCTCGCACGCACACACACACAGACACACACACGTTACAGGCAGACGTGTGTGCGCGCGAGTCCAGCGCTATGCAAGTGTGGTACTTTGGAAGACTATCATATAACTCACAATGTTCTCCTAATCCATGACCATTTATTCTATTGCATTTTTAGAAATGATCGCATGCGTCATAGGGAAAGTTTGTTGCAATCGGACTGCGAATATTTATAAAAATTGGTATTTCTATAAATAGAACGAAACAAATCTTGATGAAAGGAACTGTAGGCGAAAAATTGTTTCTATTGTGATATTGTTACACCGTAGTGTAATTTGTATCGTAACGATAACGTATCTGGCAGAGACAAGCAAGTTAAGTAAATAAGCGTGTCTGTTCGATGTTGGGTTGTTGGGACGTTTGAAATAAGCGTTTCTCAGACACATTTTAAAAGATTTTCTGAATTTTATGAACTGTCAACTAACTAACTTCCCATACAGGCGCATGAAAATCCGCAGTCTAATTGCAACGTTTAATACGATAGAGGCGATAAAAGGAGAAAATGCGATAACGTTGTGAAGAGTAAACCTAAACGCTATAGCGGAAAAAAGGAGAAGTGGTAGAGATAAAGAAGCGATAAGAAGATACAAAATGGACGAAATAGATTTGCACAATAGAAGAAGTGATCAAAGAGGTTAGAAGAAAATTGTTTGCTACGTATGACATCCTTCCAGGACACTACACCGGCATAGTAACGAGTACAGAGTGTCCTACAAGGTATGGCATATGCGGCAAATGAAAGATAGGAAATACGGTTTAATCAAAACAAGAAATACGAGCTTATCGATGCCCTTACCTAATCTCTACTATTATTAGTTTATTTTATTTGCTTGCTCTTCCTTTCATCGAATCAGTTTTTAATTTGCAAATTGTTTTGCTCCATGTTCGAATGGCCCGGGAGAATTACACGCGTTTTCCAATAAGTTACGCAGTTCTTTCGTTTCCGTTTTATTTTACTTTTTTTCATTATCTTTTTTTCTAGCAATTAATTGTACCGCCATTAAAAAATATCTGATATTTGTCTCTTAATGATTTATAAACTTTAAACCAGAGAATGCTCGTGTCACTTTAGAGTTAGTTTATAGAAATTACGTTCGCATTTTTTTATATCCTTTGGATAGATATTAAACACTTTTTTTTTGTTCTCTCAGATACATCATACCTTATGAAACACATTTATGCTTTCGCCCTTACCCGCTTCAATAAATATCTCCGTATGTGTTACTCCCTCGCAATCGTCCTCCTCAATCGTTATTTTTTTTTATTTATTTTTCTTTTTTGTTTGGCTGGTCCACTAACATTCCTAGAAAAAATACTCTCTGCAGTCCTCTATGTTTATAAGCTAAGATTTTTTTTTTGTTCCTCTATTTTCTGTTTTTGGTTTCCCGTCGTTCTTCTATTTCGTTTTCCTTCGTTCCTTCGTCAAAACTGTCCATTCACTTATCCCTCGTTTTAGCTTTATTTTTCCCCGATTTTTAATACTTTTAAGAACACCTTCTCCCCGTTCTCCATCTTACGTACATATGAAACCTCGCAATAGGTTCGTGCAAGCTACTTGCAACCACTTCAAACAAAGAACGTAACGCGATTACGGTACCTGAATTTTAATCGCTACCGTGCGATCGAATCACATTGATCGTTCGTATTTCCGCGATTTACACACGCGATACTGTGTATGTATATTGACGGTCATTATACATCGATACGGCGATTATACATCGTAATCGAGATACACGCGGTGAAACGTTAACTAACCTCGTACACGATTTGTCGTTCGACTAGTTTGCAAGAAAGCGAAGGGAGAAAAGCTTACAACTGATGGTTAGTTTGATTATAATAAGATTACAAATTATCTAGTATCACAAACATCGTTATAGATCGCGAAAATGCCCGTGGATAAACGAATCGAGCCGATTGGAAGGAAATAATCCAATTCGTCAAATGAACTCCTGCTTATACAGGTCGTTCCAGAACCTGCGAGCATAGCTTCACTGGTGGAACACCCTGTATGTATGTTTATACGATATAAACGCGTAGCTTTCTCGTATCGCGGGAGAGGAAGAAGGGAAGGAGGAAACATGAAATACAATATTTCTTCTATCGAGACGTTTTTATCTTGGAATCACACTCGCAGTTTACCCTTCGCGATGATTAATTACAGTTCCATTGCTTGAACGTTTAGATAGATCATTATACGGTAGAACTTCATTTATCTCAAAGAAATTTTAATTAATGCGACTCATTAACTGGACTTTAGCTGCTTGAATTTACTTAGTCGAACGTGAGCTCCTGTTATGCGAACGGAAAATAGCAAGTAGTTGGTGAGCTCTTAGTATTACGTCAACTCCAATTATACATATAAACTGCTGCTTGTCCTCCAAGTGCGAATAAATGGAGTTCTGCTGTATATTGATTTGATGAGTGGAGGATCAGTGTTGTAAATATAATATGGAATAATCAGAAATGGTTCGATCAACCAAGAAAAGCCAGAGGAGTTGAATTCTATAATACTCGTAAATCGTGGATAAAATAATATTTATTTATTACTTGTTACTTCAATGAAACTTTCCTTTTCTCAATGAAATGTACATTGCCGTCAAAATGTCAAAACCGTATTTGGACATTTGGTTATTTTTGACAAGATGCATTTTAATGATATTGAATTACCATATACATATGTATTTAAAGTTTATACTAGTGAAATTTACGTTTTACAAATTTATATGGAATTCTACAGCATAAAATCTGATCTCTGCTGTCATTATTTTCGTTCATCGCTGTACACGGAAACAGCGTATGTTACAGGAATATAACAATTTTCAAAGAGAATCGTATGAATTAAGGGAAACTTGACACAATTAGCGAGCAAGTTCCAATCAAATTGTGATAATTAAATGATTTAAAGGAGAACTATGTTTAATTGTATTCCTGTGATCATTCACGAACCTTGAACCCCTTAACCATCTATTAATACACGAACAATACGAAAGAGAGAATTTTAGAAAAAAGTACTTATCTTAATTAAAATTCGAGTAAGCGTTTAAAATATGTTAGAAAAAACTATAGAACGTAGATTAATATTCTTCTGTGATAATCAAGATAAAGAGATCATTTTTCGTGTCTTTAATATTTTCAAATAATTTCTGACTTCAGAAAAATATTTTAAAGAAAAGAGCGAATAGAGAAATAAAGATAACCTGTCGTCGTAATAGCCTTTTGAAGTATCAAATCTTCTTTTTCCTTTTCAAACTCATTGGGATTCGTTGAAATATAAAAGTCGGGCAGTTAAACGAATGATTATTTTTACTCTATTTACCTCTAATCACGATCAGTATAATCGATATTAAAGCGATGATTGGAATCCTTAGACTTTAGAGTTCCGAACAAGCGAATGAAATGAAATTTCAAACAAGTATCAAGTACCCTGTACAATCGTTAGTCGTTAGTTACGTATAGATATTTAACGTTATCTCCAATGATACTGAAAGTCTTCTTTGATTCGTTAGCTTTCAAAAACGAATATATTCGGTAAAATTACGAAACAAACATCAAGGATCTTCAAATTCGAAAAAACAACTCGTAGAATACACAGAATGAAACTGTAACTGTAATAGTTATCAGGGAAAAAGGTTGCTCCCCTTGTCGAGAGCTATGAAATTTAACAAGGGACACGATTCTACTAATCGAATTGTGGTTTTCGCCTCTTCATCAGAGAAATGCTGTTAAGCAGGAAAGTCTAAAAAAATATTTATATTCGCAGTTTATTATTAATCTGCTCTCAGTCAGTCTCAAATTTTGGAGATGAATTATTACCTCCACGACTATGGAAAAATATAATTGTAAATTCAATGACAAGTTCTTATTGTAAGAGATGTTTTTTTATAGTTAGACTGCGGATTTTTTGCGTTTATAGGAAATTTGTAAGTGCAAAATTGCACAGAATAAACGTGATAGGAAAAAATATGTAAAATATCCAAAGTATAATACTTTCTATGATACTTGGTAAGTAAAATAATCTTCTACCGAGATTCTAATTTTTTAATTATATTCCCAAAATTGTGAATTTACATAAAAATCCGCTATCTACTTATAGCCTTTTAATTGTTACGTAGCTTGATAACAACACATGGGTAAAAAAATTAAAAAAGACATATTTTTCATCAACACCTTCGATACGTCAACTGTATGCTTCATAGAAAGAGCGTCTTTTTAGTTAAAAAAATAATGCATTCAGTCGACATTACGGCACTTTCGATGATTTTTCTATTATGTTCTAGTTTGATCTCGCGTGTGATTGTATTTAGAAATCGATAGTTCAACTGAGATACAGTTTTCGTTGAAACAAATTTCACACTCTTCCAAGAAGATGAGAACTTATTCGTTGGAAATAAGTATCATGGTAATTGTACTATTATCATAGCAAACGTATAATATTACTATATTAAAATTGAGTACATACACAGCTGTTCATAAATGTTAAGACATTTACAGAATATCTGATAAGTATGGAAAGTTATTATTAAGAAATTATTGATTTTTCATGTTCAATTAATTAATTATGTAACTAATACTATTATATTATTAATCGATGAAACAATAAATGTATTTCTTTCAAGTAAAACTGATCTTGAATTTTAGAGAATTACATGTTTCCTGTCATTATTATTGCTTGTGCATTTCGAGATACCTAACCTCCTAAAATGAACTATTTACGCTAGTTTGATGTCTTTTTCGAAATTCCAAGATATCACACGATTTACGTCGATCGTAAATAAAAGTCACGACAAGTAGAAAAAACGTTCGCCGTTTTCTTCTTTTGATTATTATTGTTCCCTGCTATATTGGCACTTGATATATAGTCACAATAAAGAGTGTAAAATCACAGAAGGAAACAAATCGCGGGACAATGCGTTGTGATGAAGATCGTAAGGACGGTTCAACAGTTTGGGAAGAATTGAAATTTATGATGGATTAAGTCGAATCGTGTCCCTTGCCACTCTTCTAATACCTTAGTTTGTATTGAAACATGCAGAGCAGATATACGTTTCTTTGATATTTTTCCCTCGATGTTGGCAAAGCAAAATCTTCCTTGTTATTTTACGTTCTGATTGTTGCTCAAATGACGCCAAGTTACAATGAATGCTACCCACTTGGAAAAAATATTTAAATAGTATCGATTCTTTATGATTTTTCTAAAGTAAGGCCTAACGGTGTAGGTACAGTGGTCACAGACGCGCACACACTTTCAAATACCGTTTCACAAGCGGTATTTCTCCTCGTTTTCTCCTTTTGTTTTTTAAATCGTTAACCGATTATCCTCGAGTATTTCTGTATCGAATAATATTTTAAGTTACCTTCAAGTCACCGACGATCATTTCACAATATGTTCGATAATTTCGACGATGTCGAATCATTTCGATCATGTCGATCGATATCGAATTTTTTCGGCACAACCTAACCCCAATCTAGTCACGCGTTTAAATCATCGATGATATTTTCCACCAATACATTCATTTCTTTATGTAAGAAGTGATGAAAATGATAAAATATTATTATATCACACTTATACTGTCATGCCTCGTTTAAGTTATACTAAGTTACTAATCTTATATCATGATTTTATATTGTTAGTACAATATATATATTGAATTCTTACAGAATTATTATTATATATACTAAAGAATTATTATTAGAAGTATATACTATAATAAAGCTACTTGTATTGAAGCAACTTGAGACCACTTTATTAGTGTACTTATTATTTACTTAACTTGAAATATTTCTTTCAAATTTATGTGCTTACACTCATTAGTCAAACAATGGTTAAATATTATTTTTGTAACTTTCCATTCTTAGACCTTCAGATCCTCCTTTAATGATTTTGATGTTCTCCTAACATAGGACTGAATTATTCTGAGGACATTTTTGAAATATATGTGGTATAATTGAAAATAATGTCACACTAGAAAAATGAATTAGACAAAATTAATATAAATTAAGAAAAATCGAAATAGAACAGCAATGATGATGATGAAAAACCTATATTCATAAATATGAATTAAATGTCGATGATTTTAACGTGTGGGTACGCAAGGTTAACTCGCTTAAGCTGTCGATGAAATGATTGTCTGTAATCTAGAGGTAACCTAAATAATATACGCACATAATTGATCGCGTTGTATCGGTGAAAACGCGTCTTTTTAGGCTTCGATTTCTAATTCGTCATTCGTGGAGTTGCTTGAAACGTAGCAAGGCTACAACAAAGCTTCGTACCATTTCATCTCTCTCTCTCTTTCTCTCTCTCTCGATTCCATTTTAGAATTGTCTCTAATCGATAAATCACATCTCTCGTCTCTTCGATTCGACAGCTTCTCTTAAGAGTATTTCTCTAAATAGAAATCTCTTGTGATCTCTTAAAACTAATCTGCCTGTTTAAATCTTATTCGCCTTATTTTAAATTTACCGCGGTTTTATACATATTTTTTGTCAATTTTCCATTTTTTTTTTCAACGTAAGTAAATACTCTTGATTTACCATTTACGACATCCCACGATTACAATCTACGGTTCGTTATACTATAACCTATGTTTCATAACTTCCAAGCGCGGTAAATTTCGATTTACGAACGTAATATTTTTTTCCCAAGAACATCTTTTTGGTGTACCACCGAATGAAAGTCTCCTTTTACTTTGTTTTCAAGAACGAGCAAGACTAGAATCTCTTATTAATATCACTTTTCATGCCTAACTAAAAAAGAAAAGAAAATTTAAAATTAATCGAAGAAAAGGAGGAATAATTATTAAATCTCATGTCAAGTTTCTTGATTTATGTACCTTGCTTATTTCTTTTTTACCCATTATCGAAAAGCTTTTAAGCAACACTTCTCGGGGATTTTCCATCAAACGGTGACAATGACGTTACGTCCTACTTTGGAAACATTTTTGTTTTAATAAAAAGGATGTAAATAATGAAAATAGTTCGTAATTGTACCCGTTTTTTTCGTTCCTAGGCCGTTTTTATACCGGTAATTGGAACATAAGCTGATTTGCATTAATAGAATAAATTTTTGAATCCTAGAAAATAATACTATAAAAAAAATTAAAAATATTCCAATGATTAAACAGAAACGATGTCGATTCGCGAAATTCATTGGATCGCAAATAAATGAGAGAAATGAAATGTAAATATTATACACGTACATATGTGAAGATAAACTTTGAAAAATGTACACACTAGTAACGAAGCAGCTTTTAATAGTCGCTAGTATCGATTGATATATCGTTTATCGCTAAATCTAGGGATATTCATTTCTTTTATGTTGCACCATTATATGAATGTACAGTATTACTACACTTTCCATTCGTACCTGTGTATTTCATCTTTGCGATTAAGTACACTGACTAAAATACTTTGTTGAAATACTTTTAACGGGAATATAGTTCGACGAAAAGAGAAATATATGCGTAGAGGGCACAAGTATAGTTATTTTTGTCTGCTATACTTCACGTGGCCTGTTTTTCTCCATTTCCTATTGCGCTTCTTTTGAGCAAATAATATCATGTTATAAATTATTCTTGATATTTCCTTTCTTATCTAAACTATCAAGGAAACGATGAATATTTTCAAGGAACGGAATAAAAGAAGAATGAAAGAGAATATTCGGAGAGACGATGATATGGAACACTCTTAAATACATGTAATACTTCGGAAATCTCGGAAATAAGGTAATTATCGTAAACGTTCGATTCGATTTTGAACGTCATGGCGACGATAAGTCTTCTCTTATTTCATATTCCCCGATCTTTCCAAACAAATAGATACGAGACTCGCTTTTATAAATACGGAGTCGTTAGATTATCACCAAATAGTTGCACATTATTATACACCGGTTTAGTCTTACACGCGTTCATCTCGACTTTTTCTAATGAAAAAGGACAACTATTGTTTTCTCTGCATTTATAGTCATCAATGCAGATATGTATGTCAATAAAAATGCGCATTTGTAACGTAACCAACAAACGTACAGAAAGTCATTCACATTCGTAACAAATATTTGTTTGATTTAATAAAACTTTTATTCTATTAAGTTTGAGATTTGCCGACTTATTTTCACTGTGCTATTTCTCTGTCATCACAGGACAAGAAACAATATAGACAGCATGCTGAAAACAAGGTTATATAAGGTATCTTTATAAAATTGATTGTCATACAAATATCGCAAGCGATATCGCCAAACTTGTGTCACGTTGCTCATTATAAGTTTGTCGGTAAAACACGGGTAAACGTTTAGAGTCTAGCACGAAACAGAAAAATAGGACATGATTAACATTACATTTTGTGAGTGATAGCTGTTAATAAAATTATGTATCATCTGTTTCAGTAATGAAACTATTTACCATTTTCAAAGAAAATTATTAAGAAGCTTTAACGAAAGATGCGTATATCGGAAATATGTAGTAGAAATCTCGATAGCCAAATAAAAATTTTACGGGACGGTTCACAGTTACATACTGTCTTGTTTCGACATCACATGTTAGCGCTTCGAAATGTTACGCTGATCACGTTATGTTCTTGTTAGTTTGCAAAAGGCGAAATTCTTGCTACTTTCCTATTCGGTTCGTTACGAAAAATGGCATGATCTCGGAATAAGTTGCGTATATGCACGTTCGTAGGGGGGTAACCTTTTTACGAACAAATTTTAACAAATTGTTAAAACACTAAGTTCAAAGTACATCGTTGAAATAATGTTCTCTACACGATAGCACCACCTGTTCACCCGCTCATCGTAATTTATGTACATACATACAGTGGCTACAAGAAGTATTCATACGTACTTATTTTTAACGGAAAATTATTTGATTGAATGCGAAACGAGGCATCCTGTTTATTAGATTCTACATTTCAGTTCCATATTTTTATAAACATATGAAATTATGATTAAATGGTACGAAATTTGTTATAGTTGGATATAATTAATAGGTGTATAAATGCAATGTAATAAATACAGCGGTGTACAAATTTTTTTTGCAGTCACTGTATGCGTCTTTTGACTAACAAAAACTATTTGTTCGTTAATATATCCATTACGCATAAGAAAATAGATATTTTATAAAAAGGTAATTTTGAAATTGTCGTTCAAAATTTCTAGAAGGAAAAAGATACAAGCGATAAACGTAAATTATCGTATAGTTTGAAAATATCAAAAATTAACTTAATTCTCCATCGTTAACATTTAGTAGCAGTGGTAATTGATAATTAACCGTATTATTGCTTTATAACAGTATGTACGTAATACATTAACGCACGTTAATTCTACATATAAAATATGGAGAAAAAACGGATATGTTAGAATTTTGTATGATTTGCCATAAATATCAATATTACTTTACACAATTTTACACAAATATATATAAATTATCACAAAAAATATATCATTAACAGAAAATTCTTTCGAGCCGCTTCAAAAATTAGAATTACATTCGTACCAATTTTAGTACAATTATGTATAAAAGATTGTTCTATATATTTTACAGTAAAATTTTAACGACAAACTCAATATTTTAATGAATATTTTCCGTTCCATTTATAGTAAAACATACCACGAATTCTGAGATTTCAATAAATGCTATAAAACTCTTTTTTGTAAATAAACATGTTAGCAAAATGATACAATAAAAGAAGCTCAATCGTTGAACAATTTTTACTTTTTTCTCGCTCACTGAATTCTAATCGTTCTGTTGTAAATTGGATCGGTTTAACAAAAATAAAAAGAGAAGAAAGGATACAGAACGTACAAAGTAACATAATTTTGTTCCAACAAAAATAAACTTGCACGCCGTTTCAATAGTTTGTTGACAAAAAGAATAGATTAAAGAATAAATTCAACACGCAAAGAAATGCGATAGAAGTAAGGAAACCTGGGCCATTTACTTACGTTTTCTTAATAGACAAGTAAATGATAGCGAGAGTTCCGTATATTGCTGTTTAGACGAATTGCTTAAAATAATTCGCGGCTACCTAGTAAAAAAAATGATTAAACTTTCAGACTGAAAAATGGTCCGGTTCTGCAACTGAAAAAGAATTGCGAAAACGAAGAATGCTGCAAAGAAAATGATAAATTATTGAAAGCCGGTTGAATTCGTATTAGGGAAATTGAAAAAAAAAGTAAAATGTTCAATTTGATTTTAAATAACTTTATTTCTATTTATCATTATAGCTATCAGAAAAAGACGAGAGAACACCCATGATCGTTTTAATCACTCGTTATTCGAATTCTCACTCAACGATTACATAATTAAGTAATTACGAAAGCAACCAAGAGATTTTTTTTTTTCGAAATAAAGAAGAAAAAAGTAAACATCTTAATATAAACATATATTAAATTCATACAATTAATTAATATACATATGCATTTCATATATATATATATATTTTATATATATAACATATATATTAATTAATACAATTAAATCCTACAGTTTCAGATTAAAAATAAATAATAAATGAAAAAGAAAGAAACATGTTAATTTATCTCCAGACTTTTCATATACGCGTGATATTTTTTTAATACCTCCAGAATGAATTAACTAATCCATTAATTAATTAATTAATTAATTAATTAATTAATTCATTAATTAATTCGCTTATCGGTACGATTCTACAATTAATCAATTAATACCTTCGCAGTGATTATCTAAAAATCCTGAAAAAAGCGTACACAATTGGGTTACACATTTTTTTCATTCGGTTAAAAAGAGTCTGTACTTTTAAAGGAAAAAAATATAATATTCGATAATGCAGGGTGATCAAAAAATAATGGTGCAAGAGACAATTTTAAGAAATCTTTTGAGTAGAAAATAAGACGATTTTCGGAACTGTCCCCGACACTCGATGAACGTATGTATAGGATAGGTACTAAACAATACTATAAAAAACCCTTAAAAAACGAGGTTCGATTTTAGGCATAATTGGTCGCACATTTTACCGTCATTATCATCTAAATTCAAGCCAATTATCCTCACAGTATATGGCGTCAGTTTCAAATTTCATTCGGCAATAAGTTACTTTACCCTCAAAAGTCACCAAGCACGCCAAACGATAGAATAAATAATAAATGATAGATAACGTCACAATAATAATAATAATAATAATAATAATAATAAAAATAACAACATAAGATAATGCCTAATGTATAATTACTCGGAATAAAATTTAAAAGAAGCGAAATAAAAAGCTAAAAAGAAATATTCGATTCGGTGTACTGTGAGTAGCGACGAAGAGAATTATTTTTTATCATAATATCTGTAATAATAAAATATTTTGCATTACATTTCGTTAATATTTGGTACAAGTACTTTCACACTGTTATACCTCTATAATATAACCGTTATTCAATTATTCGATAGTCCTTAATAAAGCATTCCTTATATATATATACATACAATTGTTACTACTTATCATAGTACGGTATATGCGATCACTAGCAATGCCTAACGACTTATTTGTCGAAGAGCAAAAAATGTACGAAAAAAGTATGAAAAGAGACCGGGAAACTGAAAGGAGAGAATCATGTTATTTTCAACTCAAAAATGTTTCTCAGGTTTTTGCAGCCACAGTATGTTCACAATCTCCAGTTGTAATTAGCCGAGCGAAACGTCATAGTCCGTCAGCGGTAAAGAAAAATCACGATTAAGAATAATATTCCATTATATCTAGGAAGGCCGCAGTTTTCTCTTGTACTACAATCTTTAAAACACCCTGTATGTAGGAAAGTTTATTCTAAGTAATATTATATGTATACATGTGTACGTGTCACGTACGCGTATGAACACATAAGTACGTATGCATACATGCATACCCACGTGGCTGTGCACGTATTTACACATGTACACACCTGGACGAACGTATACATATATGTACGCATACATATACAGGTATATAATACGTGTACGTATACATATTCACATACGATCGCACGCGTACACATATGTGCACATTATTCGTATATACGTGTAGACGTATATAGGGTGTGCAATAAAGCTGAAAGTGCGATATGTAAGATTCCCGGATTCAAATTACGCAAATTTCATTCGAGCTAAAAATTCTGTTATTTTTTCCAAATAAATCGTATCATCGGTGAATCGCTGAACTGCGGATGCGTGTGCACGTTCTTTTTTCTTTTCAACTTTGATTGTTGTATTATTCAATTCAGTTCAAGATCGATTTTACTTGGAAACAATTTGTCCGCAAATATCATCCGTATGTTTTTTCTAACTAAAAATGGAATTCGTTAATTAGTACAATAGTACAACGGCCTCTTGTTGTACCTTCCCAAACACCCTGTATAAGAACACGCGTAGTATAAAGAATTTGAAGAATTCACTTAAGACGATAAGGAGGACAACAAAGAAACAAAATATATGTTCACTTCAACCGTTTCGATGACCAGACTAATCTATGCTTTAAGGCTTTAAGGACCACCGTATTACATAAAGGGTGCTTAATATAGGAGGCGCTATAGTGTACAGAACTGTTTTGTCCGATATAAAACAGGCAATTATTTACGTTTACTTTTTTCATGTGCCTATTTATTACTTTCTCCCCCAGACTCGACCGACTATCATATTTTTTCTTTTTATCGCTTATCCCTATTATTTTTAACTTTTTTTTTGTCATTTTTCTTTTTTCAGAAAATCGATGTTAACTAGGTGCAGAGATAACGTTTCTCTTCTTCTCCGCCTGTTCTTTTTTACTTTTCACGATTCACTTTGAAACCGGGACGATCTTAGAAGCAAAGTGGGATCAATTTCTCAAAATCATCTTATTTTTAGCAGAGGAATTGTAACTGCGCTCTTGTACTATCATTTATGTGACACCCTGTACATGTTGAATTGTTATGTTTTTTTTTTTTTTTTTTTTTTTTTTTTTTTTTTTTNAATTGATATGTTTTTTTTTTTTTTTTTTTTGTTTTTTCTTCGTTTAACAAGCATATTTAAATACGTACACACGATACGAGAGTGTATCTTCCACAAGAAAAATTATCGTCTTTCATCACAATCAACACACATACAGAGACGCAGGTAGAAAATGGGATTAGGTTCGTTCAGCGTGCATGAGCATGAGCGCGAACCTTTTCTCGAGTAGAAAAAGTCGAGGCTTTTGAAAATTCAATTCTCCACACTAACCCGGCGCATTTATTTAAATTCTAATCTTTTATAGTAATGATTCATACCCTAAAACAGCTATATATTCAATATTTATTATCACAACAAATATCTTTCCGTTAGTTTGAGAAAGCTTTTCGCCCTTTGATTCGATTTGTGTGTCGTGTTCATGTGTGTATATGTTTATATGTATGTGTGTTCCTATGTGTATGGGCGTGTGTGCGTGCTATATGGATGTAATGTGTGTACTTAAAACACGCGACATTCAATTATCCTATACATTTTCCACTTTGAATTCTTTCTGGCCTTTTTTCTCTTTCTGGCAAGAAACGAAGGACACACCATTTTCTATATTATGTGGAACTATTAACTCGTATTGTGAATTTTCACGCGCCCAAAGCACTTTTGTGACATTGTTCGATTAAAATCGAGTAGAAAACCAATCTTCTTTTTCGATGTTCATCAGACTCTGATATGTGTAACACGACGCTTCTTTGAAAAAATGATGTCCAAAAAAATTAATTCGAAAATTTTAAAAAATATCTCTAGCGAAGTTTCGTAATAAAGGATGACTCTATTCGTCGACCGTCAACGTTCAACAATCGTTGTAAGAAAAAAAAGTCAAATATAAAAAGACTAAGAATAGAAGTATACATGTCACGTATTCTTCATCGTGAAGTCGATCAAAATGTATTCTTAAATTAGAATAAAACGAACGAACAAACAAACAAACAAACAAACAAACAATTCGAGGAACATCACCGATCTTGAAACGCTGTTCACAGACTTCAACGTGCTATCGTAGTATTTCGCTATGAATAATTTCTAGTGGAAAACTGAAGGAAAGAAACAGAGAATAGAAGGAAATATAGTATTTTTAAAAAGCTTGCGCCCGCATAAACGTACTAGGTTCGCATTGTAATGTTATTGACGCTAATAACTTGGACGTAAAGAAAAGTTACTAGACGAAGAAAAAGGTACCAGAGAAAATTCATTGGTGAAAAATTCTTGAACAACATTTAAGTAGAAGGTAAACACAAAACTCCGCAGAACCATGTTCAACGTCATTGTCATCGTAAACGTCATTCGTCACTGTAATCGTTATTATACTTCATAACCTCCTACCCCCTCCCACGCATACAATATTCATCCGATCATTTGGAAATCTTACACTAAGCTTCACCATCAGAATCGTTAGAATACTACGCTACTTGTGAATATATCTCTCAATACCGTTAGACAATGAAAATCGCAAAATTGTAATAACTAACATTTTATATCTATTATTTCGTACCGTTTCTTCTTCTCATCTCTATTTTTATATTATTGTTATTAGCATTATATCGCATCTTAATGAACATTACGATCATTATTACTGTTAATACCTAATATTTATTTCATTAATTATTAATTCATTAATGTTAGTTTATTATTAATCTATCTAAAATTAATTCTTCATTATTGTTAGGAATAGAGGTTACTCGCGAATTAGTCCACTTTGTTGCATTAATCAGTAGTCATTTTTTACAATAATTAATCACCTTATTAATTAGTACTCTCTTCAAAATGCTTTCTTATAATATATATTTATATATATATATATTATCGTAATATAATATATAACTGTGTGTGTGTGTGTGTGTGTGTGTGTGTGTGTGTGTGTGCGTGCGCGTGCGTGCGTGCGTGCGTTGTGTACACGCGGTGTATGTGGATGAGTGGGTGTCTGTGTGTACGTGTGTACGTTTCTGTGGACGCGCAGGGTTATATTATCCACGAATATGCATACACATATACGTGTACGCAGCATGTAGTGTGTATACGTGTAGACAAACAATGTATACATAAATGTCTGTTCACTTTTTCTTTATCATTGATAAATCCTAAATTATTAATAAGTATGTATGTGTGTATGTGCGTGTGTCTTATGTGTGTATTGCGCGCGCGCTCGTACGTGCGTGCCTGCGTGTGTCCCAGTATTTACTATATTTACTATCCTTCTTCCCTATGTTGTTCACATATTAATAGTTAAAAATGACAAGTTTAAACTTTACTCCTCGAACCTCGATTTTCACTTCGTTTTCTTTTCTTTTCATTTAGAACCCCTTTCGGGATGCTGTTCTCTTTCGAAGCGTGTGCACAAGGGGTACTTTTCCTAAATCTAACAAATAACATGACACTAACTTTCTGTAATATCTTTAGAACCTCCCATGTTTGCTAATTACGAAATCAGTGCATGGCACTTCCATCTTCATTGAATGGTCCTAAGGTTGCAAAACGCGCATTGCAGCCATTTTTTAATTTTTTTATTTTTCTCGCTCATTCATTTTTTACAACAGAGAAATTACTTCGTCTTCGATTTTTTCCTAATATCTTATGAAATCAGCGTTTTTCGTATATTTTTTCAATGTATATTTATATTATACGTATATAATTAATTTAAAAAAACAGCATCTTACAAACACGTATTAAATTAACTTCATAACTAGATTAGACAATAAATGTGCGTAAAAGCTTCATTTAAAATTTCACATGCTTACATTCATAATAAGTGAAAATATCATCTATAGATTGTACATTAAATCTGAATTATTTGGCCCTGATCATCTCGTATGTACAAACATTTCAGTTTCCGTATGTTCAAAATTTAATTGGTCATGAGTAAGTAATAAATAATATTCACGGAAAAAGAATGGGAATCATACTTATTTATAATTTTTGGATATGTTAACCGCCGAATAACGACCAGATACATATCGTTAATTACTATTAGGCATCTAGACTTAGTTATATTTCTTTTTTAACTTTATAGGTTATTTGCCACATGTTCTAATTTCGATTACGTCTTTCCAAGAAACCCTTACGAAAGGTTCCGGAATTTTTCAAGTTCATTTCGATTTGGAAAACATTCGAAAAATATTTTTCTTCTTTCAATTATTTTTCTGACTCAATTAGTTTAGGTTAAATTCCGGTTCGAAAATTGTGCGAAATATTTCCAGGAATTTTGCTCACTCTTCCCAAATTTATTTACATTCACCATCAATAATTTCGTATTTAGGCAATAAAAAAGAAATATGTCGTTTATCTCGAAACGATTTTGAAATTTTCAAATTTATTCAAATACTTTTCTATTTTTCGAAATCTATTACAACAGAATCATAAAATTTAATATTCCGGTCTTCCGCATATTTTAAGTCATATATTTCCCTGATATTACAAGTGAAACGCTTTTTCTTATCTTTTTACATTTTTTTTTTTTCTTTCTTTGCTATTCGTATTATTTTGAATTTTCGAATAAAATTTCGAAGAATCGTTTTAATCAAATTTGTTGGTACGAACGTTCGGTCAAATCACTACATATATATACAACTCTAAGTAATAATCACGACAACCAACGAAATCTTTGGGGAAGATTTATAAAAGGTTAGTTCTCGGAGTTCTCGCGTTTTCAATATATCCAGAAAAAGCTATATTTCGATCATACTCAGCGAGGTGCTTAAGACGTAAAAGGAAAGAGAAAGATATTAACGTTTACCTTAACATTTAACATTCCAGACAAAAATAACAGTTGGCTTACATTTTCGGACATATATTAAAATCGATTTTCTAAGCACATTTCGTTTATATTTCTTGCAGAAATACAAAGAACTGTAGAGTTCTCTTGGAGGAAGGGGAGAAAAAATGAAGAAGAGTAATTAAAATTTGAACACACGCATTCGCGACCTTTAAATAATACTGTATCACAATTAAAACAAATCAGACTATACGGATATAATTATTACTAATAGATTGCAACGCAATGAGCATAGGTATGCGAAAGTTTAATCATTTAAAAAATTAATTAAAAGGAAAGGTTTTATAACGATGTTTAATAATATCATTTATCTCTGTTAATATTGCATTACACCTAATATTCTTTATATATTATAATAAAATTGTCGAACATAAAACTATTTATGTATGTATAACTGTTTATTTCAATTTCACCGGCATCCTCGGCTATTCGCCATATTGCGCCACTTTCCTGTATGACTATATAAAATATTTCTAAAACTTTGTTTACCATTAAATTTAGTGACTTGAGAAATCAAATTTACAATTATAAGAATAATATTCATATTAATACATTATTAAAACGTTATGCGTTAAAAATACAAAGAAACATAAATTAACTATTTGAAATGTATTTCAATCGTTCTTTTCCTAAAATAAATTCAAGTATTCGTATCAATCTTTCCTCTGTAAAGACACATTCCTTAACAAGTTTCGAGTTATCAAGAGCTTTTTGTTTTGACTAAATTTATTCTGTTTGTAATAGTTATTGTAGTTAGAATTTTTCCTTATCCACGTCACATGTTTATTTTTCTTTCCCGTCCTCTTGTTATTATCAAATTAATAAATGGCACATGCCCCAAATGCACACGCGTGTGTATTCAAGAAAAAGAGGGGAAAACGATTCATCCCGAAAGAGAAGAGTATGCGCATATGTGTACGTTTTCCTACTGGCGCGTGTGTACGCATGCGCTCGAAATACGTAAACTGACCACCGAGAAACCTCAACTAATACACGCACCAATTAAGTGTAACACGTATATACACTTGCATACACGGACGCAAAATATACTAGATACCCCTGTGACACCTGTGTGCACATCGATAGTATAGCACGCATGCGTACCGATACGTCGAATGCGCGAAATAAAAACGCGGTATAACACGCATGCGCGTAAGCGTATTAGAAATTCGTATCATCGTAAACCACCAAGAGTGGTGCATATGCGCACAAGTATGCATACGCCTGTTATTGGCTGTATTCCTTTAAAACTTTTCCTCGGTTCTTTTTTTCTCTTTTTCTGCTTTTTTTTTCTAAACGTTCATTCGATTTGTCTCAGACTAAATATAAATGCCTAAACTTTTAGACTTAACATTCAATATACCGCATGCTTCGCTAGACACAGCCAAGAATTTGAAATGTTTAAATAGACGTAAAATGGGTAATAATGTCGTCGCTAATAATGCCCTAAAGAAAGTTACATAGGTCAGAAACAATTACAATTTGGCGTTAATCGAACCGATTTGTTGCCATTATTTTATGTTACTTAAAAATATAATTTCACGAATTACATGGCTCTAAAGATGAATAATTAATCTTACGCAGAAGACGAATAAATTCTCACGAAAATTATGAGTTTTCTCATTTTTTAAATTTCGAACTTGTTTTTCCTTTTTCTCTTTAAATTTAATCTAAATCATTAGTGTTAAATCGAATGGTATTTAATATCAATATCACATTAGAGTTTTAACAAGAAAAATAAATATAGACGAGATGGCGTCGCGATCTCGTGCGGTTTCAAAAGAACACAGACAATAAGTGCAATAAAGTACATATGCGTTTGTGTAATGAACAGAAAATTAAGCGGAGAGGGTGTAGGAGGTTAACGAGAGAAATAAAAGGAGAACAACAAATTAAATACAATTAGATCTACAGACGAAAAATAGTGAAAACAAGGAGATAAGAAGGGAAAAAGAATACGTAGTTTCAGCGCATGCGCACAAGAGATTGTAGTGTTATATAGCTGATTGGTCTTAAATATAGCATGCTAAATCTAGTATTTTGAAATATGCCTTTTTATAAAATAATAATTAACGACACTGAGGTAAGTGGCTATTAGATTAAGCTTACTTGTTACTTATTTTCTTTCACCTATTCACACATTTTTCCGGTGATATGTATCAGAAATCAATTCGTTTTTTTAAATATAACAAAACTAATCTTTTCTTTCTTCCTTGTTTGAAACGTTTATAAGTAAATCACAAGATTTTTAGTTTTACAGATACATTCTGCATCATTGAAACGTATCTTATTTGTTTGAAAAGTACTTAAAAGGCAAAGCATGTTAGAATATTTACAAGCCTCGAAGGAAATAATACCAGCATTTTTATTCGATCGAATCATCAAATGTTTTATGAAAATAGACCATCATCTGTAATCGAATAATTGAAATGTTTTTTTCCTCAGATATCAAATGTAAAGTATTATAATATGACTATGTGTATATATACAAAGCAAAAGAAAATAGAATGAGAGATTATTAAGGCAATAGAAGATTCTAATTAACGTGTTAAATTTTTAAATCTTTTAAATTAATAATACGACGAACAAAACACGACAGAAACGACAAATTAATAATACTAATTTATAATGCTTTGCTTCTAGGACAATTGGTTAGCAACAGAATTGAAGAAAACTATACAGTCCAGCTATAACTTTCAAGTAAACTTATTCGAGGAGATTGCAATAAAAAGACGACCGTTTAGGATAGTGTCCAGGTGTTTATAGTATAAAACTATAGAGATGTGTGTGTGTGTGTTTGTTTGTGTCGCATGTATATTATACGTATATAATTAACCCCCAGTGTCGTAAAAATCCCACACGTGTACCAGTATTATTTTATTTTAATTTAGTTTATCAAACGATTGCAAGCGTTTGTCGGTCATGCCTGAAGTGTACTGCCGCCTATCTTCAAGATAAAGGACAATGAATTGTTTCTTATGTTTTATCTTAAATGAAAAAGAGAAACCATTATCGTTGGAAGTACCAGCGCTCGTACAAATTTAGTTCCCGTCTCGTAATTTAAATTTACGTTCCATTCTGGAACAGCAAAAAAGGTACACTCATAATGTTCGAACGCCCTCAGACCTCTATTATTCGTAATATTATTAATAATGTTACCTATTATTCGTTACCATTAACGTTATCACTAGCAATTCTTATATGACTGCTGCTTTCCTAAAAACATTACACTACTGCTGCCGTCATGATAATCCTTGTTAATTAGCAAGT
This sequence comes from Bombus soroeensis, assembly GCA_014737365.1. Taxonomy (NCBI): domain Eukaryota; kingdom Metazoa; phylum Arthropoda; class Insecta; order Hymenoptera; family Apidae; genus Bombus; species Bombus soroeensis. Next base: position 28,601 of record JACXIL010000059.1, on the reverse strand, counting down.
ATTACCACTGCCGCTTGTTAATATCACTACCACTAATATAAATTGCAATTACTTTAATACTCTAATATTTCATTACTATCGTTATTATCGTCTTCTTGATCATCACTCTATTATTATTGTTTTTACGGATTATTGATTAATGAATATCATAATCAGCAACAATTATGTTTTTGTTTATATTACATAAATCGCATTATCATTAACCCCTTACTATTATATCGTGATTAACTTTTTATTCCGTTCACGGTATCCTGACTACTGCGACAGGCGTTTCTCTATTATTAATATCGTGTACCACCACCACCACTAGGTATGATTTATCGTTACTGCTACTATTAACTGTGCAACGACAGTAACAGCGTCATGATAATAAGTAATGATAATGTTTAATAACTGTAACAAAAAGATTGGTGACAATACAATGGCAATGTTAATAATAATAATAATAGCAGAAATTAACAGCACCAACAGTTATCCTAGTACTCTTTAATATTAATCATCAGTAATAGTAGTTGTGTGTAACACTAACAATAGTTACGACCATAATAATAGTAACAATAATGGTAATGATACTATACTGAACAGTAGAAATAAGAATTGTATTACTGCGATAGAAAGCAGTAGAGAGTGGCAATAGTAGAAGCTGAAACAGCGATAGTAACCAGCGTTAGTAGTAGCAAAACGTAAGAGCAGCTAAATATAACGAGAAATAAGATTAGAATCGATAGTAGTAGCCACAGCTGTGATAGAAATTAAATCAAATTAATGGCAGCAATAGCAGCAACAATAATCGCAAAAATGTTAATAATCCACACAGCGATAATACGATTACAAAGATGTCAATTGTAGTAGTAGCAAAGGCAGTAATAATAATAGTGGTAACATTATCATTACTCTATTATCACATTACACAATATTGCCGCTATTACTATCATTGTCGCGCCACTACTATCGTTGTAATTACTAGAACTACGATTATTATTCCTTTCATTTGCAACATCGTTGAAATTACAACTTACTTCTTTTAATACTGCTGTTACAACTATTGTTGCCGCTAGTACTATTACCACTTCGATTGCTATATTTGTTACACGATTGCTAGCGTTATCTTTATTTTTTTTTTTTCATTTTTTTAACCATCATTATTTATTATCATTATAGCTATTGTTGTTGCTGTTATTAAGTGTTATAAATATTATTTATCATTTAGCATTACTATTATTATTACTGTTATTACTATTAATTCCACTACTATTGCTGCTACTGCTACTACTACCACTAACTGTACCTATTTAGTTCTACGACTACTTCTACTATTATTATTATTTATTATTATTGTTGTTACAATTCAGCGATTCCACCGCGGAACCTGAGTAATCTGGATAGAAGCTTAGTGTCAACTAATTTCGATGAATCGTAGAGGCAGCTTTTTCCAAGCATTTAAGATATAAAATTTGTGAATTATACGTGTATTATTGAATCACCTGAAATCACACACACGGTATTCAGTTAAGCATATAGGTGAAATCTGAGTCGCGAAACTGAACGCAAGTCTTCGGATTGAATTGCCATAAATAGAAAGAGTCAACTAACGAAAATGCACTCTCACCCTTCTAGTATGCCAAAATAAGAAAGAAACCCTTTAGATCCATTGTTAACTACCTTCGTTGGAATAAGATAATAACAATTTCGTCTTTTTACTTTCTTCTCCTTTTTTTAAGACGATTACGCAATGTTATGTGTTTCAAGTTGTAGGGTCAACTATTCATCAACTTGTTTAAAAAATTGTCTAATAATTTATTTAATACGCGAATATTCTTATATTAACAGTGAATGTTAATGTAATAGAGAAATATCGATAAGCGTATTCGAAAATATTACAAAATGAACATAAAAGATATATTTCAATAAATTTCCACCCATTTTAGTTGTGTCAAAGTTAAATATATATGTAGCACATAGATGTTGGCGAAGATTTTCGTAAAAAACGAAGACATTTTCTACTAATTGTAAGCCAAATACTGTCCATCTCACTTAATAAAGCTATATTAAACAGAAAATTCGATTAAAAGAAGAAAAAAGGGAAACGAACTAAAATTTCATCGTTCGTGATCGAATATTATGAATGTTAGTCTACTATAATACCTAACCTCGGCTCGTAAAACGTTCGCATTTTATTCCTAACGTCAGTAGTTAATTACAAACATTTCCTAACATCGATCCTCTTTGGTTTACCAAACATACTACTCGACATTTGTTTGTATGTATTTTAAGTAGTTCTCTACCTACTTACACACTTTATCGATAAACAGTGTGCAAATAAATTCATTAAGTCTTATAATTTTTTGAATAATCATAGAATTCTAACGTATCCATTCCTCCAATTTTTGATTTTTTCTTCTTTTTTTTCCTTTTTTAATGAATTAAACCCTTAAACATTTCAGGTAGTCCCAAAACTAAATTTATTAGGACCCTTTTGATCCCTTCATTTGTTTCATTATTATACGAAAAACCTAACCTTCTGATGTAGGAAATCGATCTACGGATAGTTTGATTACTTATCATAGTTTTTAATGACTCGAATTCATTAACCTTTGAGGAATACTCGTTATGCATATATATGTATATATATATATATATCAGTAAAACTTAGAACACACAGAATGACTTAAATATCTGTAACACGCAAAATGCTAAAAAGTCATGAAAAATAATCAAATCCCAGAAGATCAAGAAAATCTCACGTTAATTACTTGAAATGCATCGGCACTTGAGAGAGATTGACCTTTAAACCTTTATGTAGGTACACACGTTATGCGTATGTTCACGGCAAGATCTATGGATCTGCTTTTAACAGCAGACTCGAGAGAAAAAAAGAGAAAAGAACTTTTTCTTTAGTCTCGCGGCTGAACAAGACCGAGAAGATCTGAGGGCGTTGGATATATATTTCAGAGATATATCAGAATGTTGGAAAGAAAATATTGTGCAATGAATACTAAACACTCTTTTTCCCATCGGTATGGTTATCAGTCCATTCAGGTACCTTTGACGTTGAAAACATACACATACACACATGCGCGCCCGCTCGCTCGCTCATTCGCGCGCGCGCGCGCGCAATCACATTCCCTTGCACACGTAGGCATGCACGCATAAACTTCTCATGACACGCGCGTGCGCGCGCACGCAACGGAGGGGCAGAGGGAATGAACTCATTTTGACCCCTTCCTTTAACCGAACCTCCTCCCAATGGTCCAATCAGAACTTCAAAACATTATATTCATCAACGTCTGTTTTTGTTCCATCGAATTTTCGAGATTCACTTCTTGTTAGGTGTGAAATATATAGTGACGAAGTAAAATATCGGTCGTGCTCAATCACGAACAACGAAGAATATTCAAACGGGCAAAACGAATGCCCGGTCAAGTCATTTCCAAATTTAAATGCAATCTTTGTATCATATATGTACATATTGAAAAATTAAACTACATTTATATATTTCTGTATCTTGTATATATAATTATTTGTAACGTTGAAGAACAGAAAAGAATATGTAATAAAGAGGAAAATTAAAAGTGTAACAAACAAACAAATAAACAGAAAATTGTTACGACGCTCGTTCTATCCTTCCTTTTTTTCAGAATCAACTTTCTGCTGTTTGTTCAAGCAGATATCTAGTATAGTAAGACTCATTAATTGCACAGAGTTATTGACACAGTCCAGCAAGTTAAGCTTTAGCGAGAATGGTGGAAACGCCCGCCATTGTAATTTTAAGACAATCAAACGTTACACAAATGCGAACTTAGAATCAGTGTCTGCATGAAAGTTCCAGTTCCCTCACTTTTTGGGTCATCTTTTATGAAATCAGTAAAATTTAAATCATTCGCATCCATTTCATTCAGTCATTCGTAATTTATTTACAAATCATTCGTGAATCCTTCTTTAACATAGTCGCAAAGCCAAAATTGTCAAACTATGTACACAATCATTTGGCTTGCGATAAATTTCCCTTCGAAACTTGTACGATTTCGATTTATGTTTTAATTAAATCGAACAAAACCAACAGAGAGTTGAATCTACAAAAACGAAATCCTATCACGTATCAAATGCGAGAAAAGAATATAAATAGGAATTGAAGTCTTCATAGTTTCCGTTCTATCATAATAAAAGAAACGTTTAATAGATATCTAACATTTTTGTCATAAAAATAAATCACGTCCAGGAACTGTACTAACATTGTACTACAATACTCAAACGATATTTGATTATTTTCTAGATGATAATATCATTTTACTACTACGATATTGTCTACAAACTTTTAGCTTTGGGAGGGAATCTGAAGGTTCTAACAATGAATTTAATTGCGAAATATAGAGCGATATAAAAGTAAAGACGTATATAAATATAGTGTACGTATTATGTGATGCTGGAAAGCTAGCGTGCTCTGATGCTTCCAAAGCTTTTAGATTCTTGGCGGCATTAGTAGTATTTTATATAGTTTGGTGAAGTCTATTCTGTTAAATAAGACACTAGTCAATAACGAAAATTCGTGTAGCCTGCCTTTGTGACTGCGCGTCATAACTAATCCAATCGCATTGCATCGCGCATTTCTTCTGCGCATCAACGTTCTAGCAGTACGCAATATAAGCACACGATAATCTCGAATCCATAAATAACAACTTTTCTGAGAATGTCCACACTAACCATATCCTAAATTAAATTATTTTATTTTTGTGTTTGCAAATATCATCAGCATGATAGAGAGCATTATTATTTAACTCAACATAGTTTGATCAAGGACGATAAGAATAACACAAATTTTAAAGGTTTCATTTTTTATGCAACGAAAACGATATCTAATTATCCATTCATTCAAAATGTAAAAGAACTTAAAATATTTTTAGTATAAGTAATTGAAGAATATATATAGTAAATTTAACCCATGTATAGAGCAATTAATGAGTCTCTATTATACAATATAAAGTACTAGGTATGCTATTAATAATAGATTAATATTGTTACAATTTTTCTATGCCTTTTAATCGATATCATTAAATATTATTAAGCACTTAAAATATCTTCTATTTTATATATGTAATAACTGGAAAGGGAACTAATATTACACAATATGTTACTAGACTAAAAATCACGCATAAATACTACCGTATCGTTTGCTGAATTTAAACTGAAATAGATAGAAGAATAATATTCTCTGTCTGAAAAAAGTATTGAGACATTGTAGTAAGATTATCATTGAAAAATTGTCTCAGATTGTCAAGTTACCAACTATAGATTCTATAGATAAAACTATAGATAGATAGTAAAAGAAAAACTCAAAATTTTTAAAATAGAAATTTTGCGTCACTGTATAATTGGAAATACCATTCACTCGAAAATTCGAAGTCATTCTGAAAACTTTAATTAGGATTTCAGCTTTCTTAAATGCTTTCCTTTTTTGTCTCTTAATATTAACCAATGGGAAGTGGCATATTCTTCTCCTCAGTATCGTTCATTTTGCAGAGGGGAGTGAGAAAGAGAAGAGAGAAAGACAAAGACACACACAGATAGGCAGACAACAGACAAAGATAGCTAGAGAAAAACATCGAATTACCATATTCGTTATAACTCTATAATTAGTAAATGGTAAAGAGACACGCTGGACATTGGCACGACGGGTGGCATTTAGATTTAATATATGTAGAATAAAATTTACGTTATTGCGATAACATTTGGTATCGTTTTTGTTGTCGTCGCAAGAACTCGGACCCCGATTTATCATCCCATTAAAAGTTTGTGGGCGTTTTACGATAGAGAATCGATTTTTAGCTAAAATAACGATCTTCGAATATCTCATAGAAGATCACGATATCTGCCAACATACTTCTTAGCTAGTGAAGCTATTGATTCAAATTTGTTATAATCATAGTTTTATTACAATATTATTCATATAATCTCGACTTACTCGTTGGAATAATAATATACAAATGAAAGCAAATTGCTAATCGTATTACTATCGTTAATTTTGTGGCAACAATAACCAAGTTTTCTATATTGATAATTGTTGCCATGTGAAGGAAAAATTCACTAAAAATTCGATTCTATATCACCGTTGCTAATGGAAGAGGTATGTATAGCCCAAAGCATCGACGTGGATCCTCGCTTATTAATTTCTTTAAGAGGTAACGTTCCTCCTCCCTTTTTTTCTTTTTTTTTCTATATTTTTTCTTTTCATTCATATCTTATTCATTCTTTCTGCTTGTTTTTGTTTTGATTAGATTGGTACAGTCTACGTTTGATACGCATGGCAGTCTCGATTAGAGGAAACTGTTCAGAGCAAAAAAGTGGAACACTCGTGAGACCATTGATCATAATTTACTTTCTTACACGCGCATCCTTAAGAAAGTGTTGGCGACGCCATTATCTAGAATTAGCCAATGTATCATTTTTTCAAAGCTAATGGCTGCGGTGTATGCGCGTACCCTTTTAACTTCCCTACTGTCTTCTGTGCTCCGATCCTCAAAATATGTAACAGGAGCTAGAATTTATACTATTTTTCATAAAATTACCTACACAACGATGTTTTAATATACGATATATTGGTGCGCACCGTTTGCAAGTTATAAATTATTTTGATTAAAATAAATTTGTAACACGCGTCGGTATTGAGAAAAATGAAATATAAATTATTGCTATACTTAAATATGAAAGCATCATAATTTATATTCATAAAAATTTTCTTCTGTATGTATTATATTATTTATGTATTCATAATGCAATGATAAACGCAACATTGAAAATATTAAAACATCGAAGAATGTAGCATAACAAAGATCAACTTAAATACCTTCAACATACTAATATATATCGTTCTGAATAAACAGGATATTCGATTGAAAGGTTAATGAGAACACGACCTGAATGGGAAGAATACTAATTCAGTAATTAAAAGATCATGAAAAATGTGCCTATTAGAGATGGGTGCGCACTATGTATACACATACGCGCATATTATATCAGATGAAATTAATATTATTTTAGGATATCAAAATACCAAAATACCAAAATGAACTGCGACAGAAGCAATATTGTAACGTCAATGCTAATTTAGTATTACGTCGTACGTACGTACTTAATGTGTAGTGCGCGCGATATAATAACAGCATTCTCTCGTGCCTATTATTAAATGTAGTCGGCATTACACCAAACAATTAATAAAGCACGGCGCACGCCAAAAGCCTTGAAATTCATGATATACCCTCCCTTGCCCCCATTATCCCCGAATCCCAAATTGAAAAATCTTCTGTTGAAAAAATCAAATCAGATCCTTGTTGCTGCCGAAATTATACGCGGCACTGATTTAAGTAACTTCATCGCGAGAACCGGCCCATCTGACAATGCGGAATATAATTGACGTATCGTGAAGTAGAAGGCTTGGTCGTCGCACGAGTGATACCGCTCCTCCGTGCGGCACTCTACATCGACTCACCTCCCAGAAGGTCTCCGGGTAAGTACGAGTTCAGAGAACTGGGCGTAGCACGTTGTTGATCATTGCTGTCGATGCCAGCGCTGCTCCAAAGAGAATTGCTACTCGGTGGAGCGCCCCATAATTGGCTGGAACTACCGCCCCACGTGTCTGGTGGTGGACCAGTTTTGTTCGATGGTCGCAAGCCCCAACCTGCTCCTGTAGTAGCTCCAGCTTGTTGTTGACCTCCATGACTAAGTTGTTGCAACAAGCTGTGCACCTCGGTATCGGCTGGAGATTCTGCGAAAATTGTTGTGTTGCCCAGGACGCAATTGTTCAGAGCACCTTGTGCCTATAAACATCATTAAACATTTCTCTTATTAATTTCTACTTTTGATAATTTCATTGTAGTAAATTTGTGATTTTTTAATCATTGTTTTATATAATATTTAAATGATAAAAATTGTACATTACACTCGTGTATATAATATATATGTATATATGTAAACAAATAAGATTTATACAATAGGATTTATTAAGTAAATCTACTAATTACTTGGAAAGAGTGCATATTCATTTACTAAAAACTGGAAATGAAAATGAACATGAAAATTGTGCACAAAAATTTGTAGATATATTCAGAATTTCAAAATTACGTAAAAAGCTACATAAGGACACATTTATACAATCTTCAATGTACAAACTTCCTGGAGAAGCTAACATTAATACAGTTCCAGTGCATAAAAATTTCAAATTTTTATTCTATAGATATATACGATGAATCATATATACAAATAAAAATATAGTAGGTAATACTCAACTCAACTAATTATTGGGTAGTTAACCCAAGTTTAATTTTTTGCGGTCTAGATTATACTATGCTGTATTTTTTAGATCTGAATCAACAGAATCAACTATACTTTAAGATTATTCATACATAAAAAGTAAATTTTATAATAAGTGAGATTCTAATATATTTAAATACTTTTAGTGAATGTCACAGACGCTGAAATGTAAAAGGATATAAGACCGCTAAAGGTTAATGCAATTAATGCAATAACAAAAATATGTAAAAGACACTAAACCTTAATAGCCTCATCTCTTGATGAATATTTGGTTAAAGCAATTCCATGATTAAGGTATAATCGGAAGTCTTGAACAGGACCGTGTTGCATGCAGAGGGTTTTCAAAGTAGAACCATCGATTTGAGGCGTCAGATTCTTAAGTAGTAACCAGGTAGAAACCCAGGCAGCATTTGTGCTTGATTGAAAGCCCCATGAACTGGACCTGCTGACGGTGCCAAAACCTGCCCAGCCATTGCTCGTATTTCCCGTAGTTTTACTGCTCAAGCCTGGTGGAGGGCCACGAATCTTACTCATTGGTGCTCCCCAGAGTTCTGAAGTAACCGCAGTCGGCGGTGGAGCAGATTCACCCCAAGTGTTCTTCGAGCTGTAAGTTATATTTTGTATAATTAAGATAGTTGAATAAAAACATTATGTAGTTAGTTAACGAATCATATTAAATTAAAATTTAAAATATTAAATTATAATAAAGAAAGTAATAAAAATAAAGAATATATATGGTAGGTAAATTATTAAAATAATATTAAAGTAATATTTACCTAGTAAATGCGTTTGGAGTAGTAGCAGGTGGATTGAACGTCCAAGTAGAATTACTTAAACTTGGTATTGATGTATCAGGATTGGTAGGTTGTTGTGGTGGCGGCGAAGTCTTACTACTTGAAGAAAAAATGGCATCTGGATCTTTGATCGTTGCTAAAGAAAGCGGTGAACGAACGATAGAGCCTGGAGTAATGCTTGGATCATCCTCGATGCTCTTCATCTGGGTACCCTAAAATGAAATTAAATATAGGTGGACCCGAATAAACGTCATACGTAAGAATTTTTCGTTTTTCTGTTACCTATACAAAATCTGAATTACTAAATATAATTAACAGAAAAGAGTAATTCAAATATCCTAAGCCAATTTTTATTACAATAATGAATATAATTCAAAGAAAAATGAAAAATTATTTTATTAAATTTTATTAGAATACTAATACATATTACCTAATCTATATATAGATAATACATATCATCTAATCTGTATTCTTTATGACAAATTAAAAAAAACCCTTCATTCTTTTACTATTTTTAAGAGGTCATTTCTTATTTTGGAATTTGATTACCAGCGCGTACTCTGTTTAACCCCTTTCGACGTCAGGCACTGCGAGACAAAAATTTCGTCATACAACCAAATTTCATGACAGCAATTCTACGATTAACAAACAAATAACAACTTTATTTTCTATTAACGTAAATGAAGCAATACCTTAATAATGTTTCATTATTTCAACTTTTACAACATAAAATCTGAAGAAGATCTGAATAATTTTTATCATTTTGTGTAAACGGCATTCTATTCTTTTCATTTTAACTACATAAATATATTTTAAATACAATTATTTCAAAGGAATCAAATGTTTCAATATCTTAAACTTGTGTTATAAACAATCGATCCAAAATATTGAATAAGGTTTTTTTATACTGAAAAAGGTTTTCTTCACATAGGAAGTACGATATTGGAAATGGATTACCTTCCATGGCTTGCCAGGTTCAAATTCAGGTACAAGATCGGTGAAAGCAGCAGCACCAGCAGCTGCACCAGTTGGCTGCCAATCCTTTCCATCAGTGGAATCCGAGTTACCTGGGTCTGGCCATCCACTCTCTCCAAGTCTGGTGGACCATGTACCATCTCCTTGACCCAACAAAGGATTCATGTTAGGACTACTGTGTGATCGTGTTAAACCAGCCGGTGTAGCTGCTGGCTTACTGGTTGTTCCTGGTGCTCTCGAGAACTCGTTCGAAACTAACTCTCCATCCTTGTCCAAAGAAGGTAACTTCCACTGATTCAGTCTTGACTGTTGCTGACTCTATAATAAAAAATTAATTTTCACATCACAAATTTAATTATTACTCTCATCGTTTCTTTCTAATACAACAAAAATGAATTATTTCGTTCATTTTTCACGAGAAGAAATTAAAAACATTGTATATAAATTTTTCTATGAAGTATATATAACTTCTTACAAAATAAAAAATGTACTTACAACAGGAGGTTCCTTATTCATTGCCAAATCTGTGAAACTATTTTGCAAAGCTGACATAGGATCATGTACTGAACTCTTATAATATTCTGAACTTTGAGATGGTGGCACAGGGTGTTGCTGCTGCTGTTGTTGCTGCTGTTGCTGTTGCTGTTGTTGCTTCATGTAAGTAGCTTGTTGCACAGCAATTTGGTTTTGAAGGTTTGCTATTTGCTGTTTTGTTTTTGTAATTTGTACACTGATCTGAAGAACAGATTGGCCATTGCCCTTCATTGTACTTTGCACAGAATGTTGTTGATGAAGCTGTTGTAAGACTTTGATTTGTTGTAATAGTTGGTTCAAAAGTATTAGAGTTTGAGGTGCAAGTGGTTGATTTAAAATTTGATGGTTTAAGTAACCTTCCTGGACGGCTAGCTGAATCTGTTGTACTAACATACGTAGTTGTTGAGTACTGGGTTGATTCTGAGGAGCTCTGGAAGCCTAGAATTTAAAAAAAAGAATAACTATTTGCTAAAAGTATAACGAATCTTAACAGACAAATTTTAAATAACTATCTGAATATCTATCAATTAGCAATACTAACAACATTTACCTGATTGAAAGGTGGTTGAGGTGCATTACTACTAGGTTGTTGTTGTTGTAATGGAACAGCAGTTTGTTGCTGTTGTTGTTGTAATTTCAATAAACTTGCACTAGCAACTGATCCTCCCACACTACCAGTTGCATTTCCACTTGGCACTCCAGCACCCTATAATTAACAATTAGTACACACAAACTGTCACTTCATATGCAATATTACAGCTAATTCTAAATTTCAGTATATAAATGTCATTTAAGATAAAAACATATTGGTAAGTAATGTCTATAAACACACATATTTATATACACATTGCTTAACATTTGATACATTAAAATAACATTAAGAGGTGAAAATTTATTAAGATTTGGAAAATGAGTTATACAACCATAGCATAATATAGACCAATATGTAAGAATGTGCCAACTAAAAGTGTTTTATAATTGCGAGAAAATTTACAATTAATGCAAATTTAAATGTGCAAGGCATTATGTTTATTGTGGCATATAAAAACACGTTAATATTTAAGGGATAACATAAATACGCTTGATCGTGCTTTATTATAATCAAAGTAAAAAGAAGGAGTAAACTAGCATTTAAATAATAATATGAACTGCTTCGGTTCAAAAAATTATCAAATAACTATAATAGTTTTTACCGGAGGAAAAGACATTTGCTGTGCGACGTGATTAAATCTAGGATATGCTGGCGCAGTTGTAGCTTGATTTGTCGGATCATAAGTGGAGTGTGCGTCATGTCTTCTCCATTGTTCTAAAGGCCGCACTTGACTTAGAAGTTCCAAAGCTTCATCTCTATTCATTTCACGAGTTCTCAATGCCAATTCAACATCCTCTTTCTATAAACAAAAAATAATCATTAAGTGTATTAATTAAAAGAAGGCATTTGCTTAATCAAAACATAAATATAAGAAATAAATCTGTCAAATACATTAAATTAAACCAACAACAATGACTATATCGACAAGTATCGTATCACAATAAACATATTCAAAATTGGTAGATTTTTATACAATAACAAAAAATTATTATATCAATAATTATTATTGACAATATTAGAATGGAGATCCTATATTTCTAGTGTTTTAATATCCTCAATTATATTTTGAAACATATTTTATTTAATCAATTTAAATAATTTATACGTACTTTGTATCCCATGTCACAAAGATATCTAAATTCCCTGCTATTCCATATAACTTCCTTTGTAAGAGTTGGTTTCGTAGGATGACCCCAACTAGGAGTAGGATCCATATCAGTATCAGCCCAGCTTCCAGTGGGCCCCATTGGTTTAGGTTTGTGCGCACTGGGTCCACCCCAAGTGCCAGGATTTAATTGAGCTTCATTCCAGGTACTTGGTGTTTTTGGATCATCCCATGATCCTGTATCATGTGGTCCTTCAGCCCAACTACCATTTCGTCCACCAGCAGCACCAGGATGTCCCCACATTGGTCCACTAACATCTGGTTTCATTCCAGGTTGAGCTGGCATTCTATTCTGTGGCATGCCCGGAGGACATTGCATTCCTATAAGTTGCAAAAATGTAGTTTTATTAAATTCTTACAGTTCGCAAAAAAGTTCCCAACCTCGAATAAAATTCAAAGAGCATGAACAATATATTCAATATATATATATATAAAGAAAGAAAACAAACAAACCTCCTCTCCCTATATTTGGCGTTGGAAGATCCTTCCAATGAGAAACCTTACTGCCAGGTATGGTCCTCTGATTAACTGCAGGATTTCCCCATAAACTTGTGCCATCGTCATAGTTTGGGACATTTCTTCTTTGCGTTGGTGGAGAAGGTTCTTCCCAACCTGATGGTTTCCCTGGCATAATATCCTTTGGTGGTGGTGCAGCCCACTGATTTATATTGGAAGGATTTAACATCTTTGTTGGAGGGCCTGAAGGATGTTGATGTCCCATTTGGTGATGTGGAGGACCTGGTGGTTGACCCCACATTGCATCCGCATTGGCACCGTTTAACCTTCCAGAAATCCCGCGGGGATCTCCACGCATGTCTGCCATCCTAGGATCACGAGCCATTGGATCCATCACACGTATGTGTTCTCGAGGATCCAAAGACATTCTGTGATCACGAGGATCTCGCATCTCTCTAGGATCAACAGAACGGAGATCTCTAGGATCTCGATGATCAATCCTTGGATCACCCCAGTTGGATCCTATAAAATACATCATTCGTAATTTATTTTAGAATGAGATCTTCAATAACATGAAAAGTTTTAGTTAGAAGGTTTTTATTTTCGATTAACTTTCTGAATATTGAAAAAATACTATAATATATTCTTAAAAAATTGACCATATAATAAAACACATAAACGACCAGAATTTAAAGTATCATGCTTTTTTAATATCGTACAAATTGCAATCAAATAATAATCTTTTTTGTAATCATATTTAGGTTTGCAAATTTTAATGTCCAAAACAGGAAATGGAGGAAAAAGAAAAGTATTTCAATATGATAATAATTACCTCCCCACATACCAGTTTGGTTACTGGTACCAGTCGTCCACTGGCCAGCTGCAGAATTTGGTTGGGAAGATGTGGGAGCACCAGTCCACATATTAGATGTATCTGCAGCTTCATCATCTTCACCCCAAGTTCCACCAATGTTTGTTGCTGGTGTATGACCCCAAGGTGTTTTAGCTTGCTGCTGAGGTGGAGGTTGACCACCATTTCTGAGATTAGCTTCCCATAAATCTGTGCCATTGTTTACTGGTGTCTTCCAGATTGGAACTCCATCTTTTGACATACTAGGTTCTGGAGATGTTGGGACATCCCAGTTTGTGTCCTGATTCACATTCTGCTATAACAGAAATGCAAAATTCGATGTTAGTATGCTATATTACTCAAATATAAAATATAAGTGTGCAAAATGATCAAAGACAAATTTATGCCTACACTAATACCTTATATGATAGCAGAGATACTCACACAACCCCAACCATCTTGACTAAAAAGTGCTTCCCTCACGGTATTTAACTGTTCTAATTGTTGTTTTGTTGAAGGATTATTGTTTGCAGGTGTATTACTACTGTTAACAGATCCCTGAGCCTGATTGTTTGACTGATTATTATTGTTACTAGAATTCGACTGTTGCTGCTGTTGTTGCTGTTGTTGGGCTGAAGTATTATTATTTTGAACAGAAGAGTTCTGATTTGATCCTCCAGGATTATTAGATTTTCCCTGTGACCATTGGTTGCTGTTCTGACCACCCTGACTTGTGCCACTTGATTGAGAAGTGGGTGGACCTGATTGTTGATTTGTTTGTTGATTTGGATTGCTCACTTTATTGACATTACCTAAGAAATAATTATCCATCCAAACATATTCTGCTATGAAAGTCATTCCATATATTCAATTTAATACTTAAACACAAATTTAAAATTACTTAAGAAAAGAACTTAACAAAACAAGTACAAAATGCTTACCTGGGACATTTTGTCCACCTGGAGGTCCCTGATTTTGATTTGAATTTGGATTTCCAGCAACAGATCTGTTTACACTGTTTCCAGTCCAATTACCAGGTGCTCCGCTACTTCCGGAAGGATTTCCAGAGTTTCCTCCCCAACCTGACTGGTTGTTGTTGTTATTATTTGTAGTACTAGTTTGTGTAGAGCCCCAATTTGTAGTTCCACCACTATTCAATGAATTTTCACCCCCGCCAGCCAATCTCAAAATGCCAGGAATTCCCCACCTTTTCTTATACCCCAAATTGAATTCATCAAGATTGCAGATCTGTCCAAAAAGGAGCGTTAACACATGCTTAAGATCAGTTCTGTAAGCTTGTAAGATGTCTTTGGAAACTCCAACGGACGCTGCTATGAGATTCCTTGCACAATGAATAAGATAAGTCCGACTCACGCCATTTGCGTTGTCGACTTCCTTTCTCCCCGAGAAACTAGAAATTGGATAATTTCTAGACGATATTTCTTCTACTGGAGTAGAAACAGTTAAATTTCCATTTGTGGTTCGTTTATCCTTTGAACCAGGAGCAGCAACTTCATATTTTTTAAACTGATTGCAATTATGTAAGTTTACTGCAATGGCATCGGTCTTCATTGCTTCATTAGAATTCTCACTGTCAATAAACTGGGCAGTTTGATACGTCGAACTGGTCAGACTGAATTGCTTAGAATTTACCAGACTTTCTGTGAAAATGTTCTCAACATTAAATCCGATAGCTTGGAGTACTTTGAATAACGTCTCTTTAGATTGGTACAAATCACAGAGATTTTCTGAAGAAAATTTTCCATCGATCACACCAGTGAAAACTTGATACTTCAGCTTCGTTCGTTTAAGTAAACTACAGCACGACAAACTAATAGAAACATCTCTTTCTATCAACTCGTGCGAATTTTGGCAATCGTAGTTCCTCTCAAAACCGCAAAAACAAAATACTCCTGTCTGAGTATGATGCTCGTCATTGAAATAGACAGCAGTTTGAGATCTGATCCTTTTTAGTTCGTTATCGTTAATCGTATTTTCATCAATGTTTCGGCATTGTATTTGTTCGTTAAAATTACCGAAACATTTCGAAGAATTATTTTCTTTTTCTTCTCCTTCTGGAAGAGAATCATTGTGATATTCCGTTAAACAGTTTGATAAACTGTCATAAAATTTGTGAGGAGTGTGCATTTGGTCGGGCCATAATATCTCGAAGTAGTTCGGCCGAGATCCAGGTACACCGATTATTCGGGATGCAGATTGGCGTGTAAGCGTCATCGTAGGCTTGCAGGTAGTCATAGTAGGAATGTAGAGAGCGAACTCGTCTTGGTTCTCCCCCTTAACCCTAAACCTATCCCCTATAGTAGACTTAGAAAGAGACTTAACAAACTCAGGGCCAAGACGCGTATACGACCCTGAGTACCTATAACTCGCGAAATAAGTGCCCGAAGGCTCGTTAGACTTAACATTATCCTGAAATGAAAGAGCACCAACAGTAATTGTTGCCACGTCACTAATACCATTAATTACCCAGGACAACATCTCCACCGTCTTTTCTTTTAAGTTCAAAATTAATATTTTTGAGGTTCTTAGTCTCATTGCAATCGCACCACCGTCCATTTCAACGCGGAGGAAATAATGGTTACTGGTTGAGCTGAGCAATATCACAGACTTGTAGTTATCGTTATTATTACTTAGGAGGCTAGAATTAGACTTAATATTATTGTATTTGCCCGGATGAAGGCAGGATCCTAGTAAGGAGTAATTGTCAAGAGAGTCGAGAGAAAAGTGGCCTGACGAGGGGCGATCAGACTTGGGTATCCTAACTAGGCTAGGTACCCCTTCATCGATTGCGCACTTATCTCCTGTTAATCTTAGATTTACGCTTATACTTAGTACCCTAATGTTTAGTACGCTAAAGCTAGTTAGAAGATGATTTTTTGTTGGGTGTTTTGTGGTTGACGACGCCACTGACTGGCAGGTCGAGCTTCGACTGGTCAAGATAAACTTGCCTAAAACACAAAATAATATTACCTTAACAACCAGCTCTTTGATATAATTAAAATGTTATATTCAAAAAATTTCTTAAATATTATAGTAACTACCAAAATATTCCATAATCAAATAGTTATTCGTAGTATTACAAATATATGTAAAAATATATGTAAAAATTAGGTAGCTCAGTAGCTAGATACTAATTTAAAACTTTTAACGAAATATATATTAAATATATATAGGATGTTTTGTTTACATGGAAAGGTAGAATATCTCACGAGAGATTAAAATTACCAAAAAAATGTTTTAATAAAAGTTGTTTGATTCGAAGGGGAATATCATATGATGCAAATTATTTTTTGCGGATAGAGTAGTGGGGGAAATTTTAAGATCGACTTCATTTTTTAAAATGGAACCATATATTTTTTCCATCTAGGATTCATCTTGGGATTTGCTATAAAAAAGTATTAACTATTTATGTCGAAAAACTAGTTTAGCAGGTGTTTTAGCTCTAATTTGTCAAACATAACGTATGAAAGACAAAGACAACGTAAACAAAAGAGTACCGCTTCGCATCTTCCCTTATCTTTCATATGTTAAATTTGACACATTAGAGCTAAAACATCTGCTAAACTAATAGTTTAGTTTCGACATAAATAAGTTAATACTTCTTTATACGAAATGCCGAGATGGATTGATTAATGTATTAAAACATATATGACTATTTTAAAAAATGAAGTTGATTTTAAAATCTCCTTTACTACTCTAACTACAAAAAAATAATTTGTACCATACGATGTCCGCTTTTGAACCCAACAACTTTTGTTAAAACATTTTGATGATAACATTAACCCGTCATGATTCATGAGATATTCTACCGTTTCCAATTAAACGAAATAACCTATGTTAAACATATTATCATATGTTGCCATGGCGTAATAAATATTCCCTTTTAATATTGAAATATATTTAATGTTAAATGAAATTAATGAAAATGAAAATATTAAATGAAAACAGTTATTTTCTTCGAAGAAACAGATGATTTAATGTTAAATCTTGAGAAAAATGATTAAATTATAAAAAGACTGGTCCCGCTAAAGTTCCGATCTGTACCAAAATGGCTTCTTGTAACACTAGCGCCGCCTACTTTGCGTTAGAAAGGCTTTAAGCAAGAGACATTAAATCGTTAAAGCAAAATATTGTAGTAGTTATGTAAAAAATTTCATACTATTGATTACTTCTCATATTATCGATTCCGTATGACTTTATTGATAACGTTTTAATAGTATGTAGGCATTAAAGTACAATCTACCGTAAAACAATCTCAATTTCTTATCGACGTACTTATGATAATTATCTTACAGACTTTTATACCTATCATTGAAAATTTAAATACAAAGAGCATTATGATTTCTATTATATATTTCAAAATCATTCATTTATAACTTTAATGAAATCTGTCAAATTCTAAATAGTTCTTCTTTTTCATTATTTCTGCTACCTCATATATTATGTATTGTGTGATCGATGGAAACGATATAGTGAGATTGTAAAATTGAGAGATAAAAGATGACACCACCTAATCTAGCCCCACCTAGAGCCTATTTCACAAATAGACACACCCTAAATTTTTTAAATCAATTTTTATCAATTCAATAATGTGTCGAGGATTTCAGAATACAGGTTAGAATAAATTATAATCTCTTTTTCTTTTAAAATACGGATAAATATTTTTTAATACAGTAAAAAAAGAACTGTGATTCTGAGAACTGAAGCTAGGCTCTAAGTCCCAGGTTCTCAACCTGTGGACGCAAAAAGTACCGGATAAGCCAAAATTCAGAGTAAAATTTGAGAAGTCAATAACTTTAATTAATTTGGTTCAAGAATAAAAAATAAATTTCGCTTTCTTGATAGTTTATGCAACCAGTAGTACGAGGCATAATACGAAATAGAAAGTGTTCGTAGACGTTTACATTTATTAAACGAAGAGGACAATGCAGAATACTAATAGATTGATTACATCATCGTACTAAAACTATATCGTAAAAAGAAATATCTATTCATACTTTAATTATAATTTAGAACAGTTTCTTTAACCATAAATTATTTCAAACCCTGTAATCTGCATTATTTATTGCTGTATATTTAATTATTCATATTCATAACTGCTTAGAATGATTAAAAAATGTTTCCATATGCAAAGTTTTAAAATTCTACATACATTTAGATCGAATTGGAATCTTTCGGATAGTAAAGTTACTAAAACAAAGCACGAAGTTAATTTTTTAAATAGAATGAGTGTAATATTGTTCTAAAAATATGGAAAAATTAATTAAAGCTGTATTAAAACTGCAACTAGTTAATTATAAATTAACATATAACTGACAAAGAGATTTAAATTATCGCATTCATTGATCGCTATCATTGGATTCGAATTTTAACTTTCGTTGTTGAAACAGTTCTGTCCTCCCAAAATTGTTCTAGCTTTTGACCTGGGATCACAGACATTATTCAAATACATCTGGTAAACAACATGTCCACTTTTTTAAGTTGTTTGCTAAGGAGCGACCTTTCAAGTAATAATTGCTTACCTGGTAATTATTCCTTACTTAGAACAGATTTAAGAGAATAGAATCATTTCGACAACGGTAGCGATACGTTGAAGGTCTATTCAACGCGATAAATTTAAATCCTTCTTTTAGTTATATATTAATTTGTAGTTTTAATGTCGATTTAAGCTATTTTGTTGCATTTTTTTTTTCTTGTTCTTTTATCTTTTATTTCGTGTTTGTGCA
Source organism: Bombus soroeensis (assembly GCA_014737365.1). Classification (NCBI taxonomy): domain Eukaryota; kingdom Metazoa; phylum Arthropoda; class Insecta; order Hymenoptera; family Apidae; genus Bombus; species Bombus soroeensis. The sequence goes on along the minus strand of JACXIL010000059.1, from coordinate 9,184 downwards.
TGTGCATATGAACATCATACTATGTAATAGTTATTCTTTAGTGACTTGTGTATATTCTCTGCATAGTAATATCTGCTTTAAATTATGTGGGCAAATTCATGGACTGAAATAACGTTAATCCTTCCTCCGTTTGAAAATTTCATAGCGAGGTGAGCTTTGATATTTTCTTATGAATTCGTGAGTATTAATTAGGTTTAATGCTCAATCTGCGATTTTTCTTAGAAAATGCAGGATCGCTCACGACATTGAGAATGTCAATCTTCTTCTCTACAATTTGCATAAGGTAAATCGCTACGCATGTATTGTTATGTTTGTATTACTAGTATAAAATAGAGAATATATTATTGCAAAAAAGAAGCTTCTTTCTATAAAAAATAAGAGATCATGCTTTTTAAATAGCATGGTACATTTGATTGTTTTCATCCGTATATTTAACCAAGAAATTTGATAACATATACTGCTGCATAAAATAGTGATATACGGAAATGTATTTCACGATATACATATATACTACTGAATAAGATTACCCGATGTAATTGCATATACTTCGTTTCCATTTTATAGGTTTAATTATTTTATTTTCATTTATGTATTAAAAAGAAATTTTTATATGTCATAATATTTAACGTATGCGTACATTAAGCTATTATAAAAATATATATTTACCAGTTTGGTTCGACAGGACGGTTAAAAAGTCATTGGCGGCGGTATTTTCGCGATGGCTATTAGGTTTGGCCATCATGTTGTTTATGAACTCGATATCACAGTACCTATCATTCTCTGATTCTCTTCCCTCCCCAACCCTTATCGGACTGCTTTTCCCTAATACTACTACATCCCCCTGAAATCAAAGACAACATTATCATAAAAATGCTTGCTTCTGTTAATCAATCTAAAATTTTATGTACTAAAATTTTTATCGATCATATACTTAAATCAACAAGAATTGTTCATCAGAATACAAATAAAACTTATTTTACTTTTTAAATATAAAATTAAAAATACTTTTATTCAATTACAAATATTTGACAATTCATTGCGAATTAAACATAAATGTTAAAACATCTTTTTTATTTCTGTTCACAATATAGTATTCTCTTTTTCTTCATCCAATCCACTGACCTTTGATTTTTCTTTTCATAGTATGTATCACTTTTTGTTATAAACTAAATTGATTTAATCAGTATATAAAGGTTGAAAAGTGATAAACGAAGAAGGCACTAATAAAAGCTTCTTTTATTTATAGCAATTACGCAATATGTGCTTATGTATGTAAGAAATGTACGTTAAAACTACTTGAAAATTTCACATTTCTCAAAAGTAAAAAATCCAATGAAAATGTAATATAGCCAACTAATATAGCAAGATTCTAAAAATTTTTTCGAAATTACTTTAGATAATTTGTGAAATATAAACATAATTCTAGCAATGTAAATACGATAAGAGTAAAAGAATTTAAAATTCTGTAAAACCAATTCCATTTCTTTGTGGATAATGAAATAAATATATATTACCACTACTACTATAAATAAAATTCTAATTTTTTAAAGTGGAATATATGTTTATGCTTTCATAATCATCCAAGACACAATGAACATGATAATACGCGGTTATGTGACATTGAAACAACCTTCAACAGTGAGATTTTATCTCTGAAACAGTATTCACATGTATATAATGTTAATATACCTTAAATAATGTCTGAAGAGGATTTATGATTATGATATATCTAGATAACAAATTGTGAATAATTGAATTTCAGTGTGACATAAAAATTTATTGTGTTTGCGATGCAGGTAAACAACACTCTATACGTAATATTTGCTGTATAATAAGGTTATGTATACATATAATTTCAATTCGTTAGACTCTTTAATATTACAACGAAAATGATGAAACTATTATTAACTTTAGAATGTTCACACGAAATCACAGGAGCTGCTTTGCAAGCGAAACGTAGCAAAAAATAATATTTTAACAAAAATACTGTATTTCAATATAAGTACTGATTATTCTAAAAAATATATCCAACTTTAAATGCAAATAGGATTTAAGCTGGAATATATTAAAAAATCGAATTGCAAGTCGTCCTATATATATTGTTCATTGCGAAAAATGATCTTCAAATAATGTACATTGATTTTTATGAAATTCTACATATGGGAACTGCATGAATATTGATTTTTAATTTAAAACGAGAAAGGAATTATTTCACATTTTGTTTATATTATGTACACATAGTGTTTAAATTTGTGTTTTTATGTTTTTTGTAAATTAGATTGTATAATGTAATTTAGTAAACTTTGCCATTCATTTATGTACTCGTATAAAGATTTAAAAATAGCATATGTTTCATATATTACATATTTTTAGTATTTTGATTAACATATATATATTTTTTAGAATCTTTTTTGTTATACATACAAATTATTATGCGATAAAAAGAAAAAACATCAAAAATTCACTTTACAATATACTTCAAAACTAGTGTCAAAAAATATTAACAAATTAAAACAGAGCTATTAAAAACTACAGAACTTATACTTACCATGGAATTTTGTACGAAGGCATTTGTTTCTGTAGAAATCTCATGTGAACTAGAATTGTGTGGAAACATTGGGCTCAGTTCTTCTTTGGCAGGCAATGCATAGAAACCAAGATCTAAGGAATAATTTTTTATGAATTTATTATTACTTACTATGAATCATAATATTAATGTTTAAATCAAAGAAAATTTTCAGTTATTAATTTTATTAAACCAATAATGTGTTTATTATTCCACAGTGTAATAGTAATGAGTCTTAGAATCTACGTGAGAAATTCAATTGTCTACAATTTAACATTATTGATGAACAATAGGTATTACTTTATTATGATATAATTCAAAATAAAAAAATATATTGCGAGTATTGAATAGTAAATAAAAAGATAGTTGTAACAATAACAATGTGAATATATCAGTCTCTTTTAATTAATTTATTAAATTATGAATACTACAAACTGAAGTACAAACCTTGTAGACTATCACTATCAGTGTGCTCCTAGCTCCATGCCAGTGGAGATCTGTAATAACATAATATTATTTTATTTTAAACAAATATAATTATCAAATATAATTACTTTAAACAAATATAATTCTTCGAGTGCTAGTAAAAATTGTTTGTTTCTAATATAAGTTTAGTTCTTAATTCTCTGCATGAGTAAATATACTTTTCTAAACTATTAAGTACATAACTATATAGTACATGTTTTTAATTGCACCGCATACAGTATAATATAATTGCTAATGTTTACTATGAATAAAGCAGATAAAATAGTTAAGATTGTCTTTCTCTATTTCTTGCGAATACAAATTTTTTACTGCCTTATTACGCTATGAAACTATTAGTAGCAATTATTAATTTTTTCAATGTTTACTCCAAGCGACAATAATACATATCACATATTTCATGTAATATCTGACTATAACTCTATAATTGTTAGATATACATTATTGACAGTAAACTAGAAGCTTTGTAAAAATACTAATATTTCTAGTTTATGACTACATTTCTTTCATTATGATAAATCCAAATATTTTCAGAGTACTATAAATTTATCAATGAGCAAGAGAAATACTGCAAAGTAATTTTACTACTGAAACGTTGTAAATACACGTTGAACATCAAAACGAAAATCGTCGTTTCGATCGATTTCCCGTTTCACCAATAGACATATAAGCCCTAGATACACTATCAAAATGCACAACTTACCAAATCTGTGCGTAATATAAGGTTAGATAACAAGTAGACGTACAAAATGAAGACGTAATTTGTACATTTCACAAATAATTACTACAGGCATATGTTATATATGTATCCGCAAATATACATTCGAAATACAAAATATTCTACGCATTAAATATAGAAAAAAAATGTTTTTAACTTGTCTGAAACTCGTACACATCTATGTAAAATACTAGTACATTTATAGATATTTCTAGCAATATAGGCACCATGTATTGTTCACAAGCTCGTATAGATTCACGTAACATGTACGTGCATGTATACATGCATATATATGTGTATATATATATATATACATATATATGCATATATATACATGTACATTGACACGCTGTATGTGCATGTGTTTGCGCGCGCGCACACACGCCCCTATGTGTGCAGTATATACAACAATTACATGTTCTTACGTGCATATACGTAAAACTATACATATGGATGCATATGCATATGTATAACAATGTATATAATCATCCGTATGCATATATATATGCGCGTGCCGTATATTTATCATTATACGCACCACTTATACGTAATACCGTAATACCATAAATATATTCACACGTATGTGATTTGTGTATGTGTATTGATAAAAGAACGTAAAATGTAAAATGTGAAGGATGAAGAACACAGGAGAGAAATTAGCTAGTCTTTCCTAAGATATCACAGGGAATTAAGTATCGTAATATTAGATAGAATGTTCGAGAATGAATGAAATTCAAGAACTTACTTTTTAGATTCGGTGCCCGAAGAAGATTTCAGTCTAGTGGAAGATATTTCGTTGGCGCACGAAACGGGCAGAGCGAGTACCGCTCCGCTGGTGGGCTATTCCCGCGAGTGGCACTACTCCCCCGGATTTGGAGAGCTCGGTGTTGCTGATGCGCGCACCGAGACCCGATTCATAGTTGTACATGTGAAAAGACCCTTTCACATTTCAGAAAGATCAGTAAACAGATTACTACTCGATATAAATAATATTCGATACTATATAGTTAGTTTCAGCAGGATATAAAATAATTAATTCAACTGCAATTTATTACTGAGTTTATAGCCAAATACGCTATATTTTACAAAAATATATGTATTACAAAACAAAGACTATATCTAAATTTTGAAATATTTTTTGCTATTCATTGAAACATTTTAATAATGTCAATAATAACACGTGAATTTAATGTAAGTAATGAATGGGTTCATAAACAGTTATAATAAAAAATTTGAAATAGTCATATTTCATTGATGTAACCTTTATATATATATATATATATATATATATATATATATATATATAATTTTATAAGAAAAGAAATAATTTTGAAACTTAGAGAAATTTTTATGATACAATTAAAATGATTCTTGTTTGATGGAATAAAAGTTAATAAAAAATATTAAAATATGCAAAACAATGAAAATTAAAAAATGATATAAAAATGATTATATATAAAATATAAAAAATGATATATATAATACAAAAATGTATTACATCAATAATGAGTAGAGAAGCTTCGATTAGATAAGGATGACTCATACATATTAACTTCCATATATTTCTTGATAAAAAGAAAAATTATATTAAAACCTATAAAAAGTATTTTTTTCTAATATATATTTTATTTTCTTACATAATTATACCTATGTAAGCAATGCGAATTTTATTTTTTGTTAAAATACATAAAAAAAGGTAAAAATATCGAATTAATAACATTCGATATTTGCGAAGTATATTTTTAATAAAATACTCAAATAGAAAAGAAGAAAAATACATTTATGCTACCTTATACTTATACTTTTTTCATCATCTTTTAATAAAATCATTTATAACAAGATTAGGTAATACGTTTTCAATCGTTATTTCGCCGATGATTACAAAATGATGCAGAGATCTGATTAAAGAAGAAATGTACCAAGATAAGATTATAGAATTTTAATTACGTAATTTAGAACATTGACATTAGTAATGTTACATAAAATATAACATTGCAGAAATTTCATACTTTATGCATTGAATTTTGTTAAAATTTGTTCGCGAATAACTAAACGTGATTTGCGCGCGAATATACAATTAAATATAGGTTAAATGTTTTGGAATACTTCAATGTTAGTATATTAAAATAATAATAATTAAGTACTTTTTAAAAAATATATGTTTATTTTTTTATATTTATTATTTTGCGATGATGTAGCTAATATTTATACGCGAATCATTTATATTATACTAGACTAATGCTTTAAGTTCATTTTGAATATTACGATCATTTTTTCTTAAAATTTCTATTGTAATAGACATACTTGTTAAAATTGTAAGTCATTACAGAATATAAAATACTATAAATGAACATATATCTTGTTTTCAATAAAATGTAAAATGCTTTCTATAAAATCATAAATTATCGAAGAAGCAAACTGTTTTGTTTATAGAGTAAGAAGCAACATTTCTTCTTAATGTTGTTCCTTCTAAAATGTCAAATTTATTCTCACACGCTTTTAATATTTTTAAATTATATCATTATTACTTGACCTTGAAAAATGAATATATCCTGTTATAAAAAAGATACATATTTGCACAATTATATCACTTTTATGCCATCTCGTATTAAAAATATCGCTAACCTTGAAACCCAAAGGCGTGACTTTGAGAACAAAATTTTATATATTAGAAAATTCGATTTTTCCAACCAAAATGATTTTATTACTGATATTTTATGGTACCATGAGAATGAGCAAATACTTTAACCATTGATGTTAAAAGAAATATCCTGCATGTATTCCAACTGCACAGTTATGCAAAGTTACATGGCGCTATCATCTAAAACTTATAACAATTTTATGATCTATATAGGATCCTTCACTTTAATTTTATGTAAAATATTACTATAAATTATGAAATAATTATAGGGAATAATAAAAATTCATCGTACTACCAGATGCCTATACGTAAGATTTGGAAATTATCGACCCGTTAAAGGTGATACTCTACCTACGTAGATATATGTACACGTACAATCTTTACCTACAGAGTGTACTAATATCTATGCGTGTACAACGCGTGCTATTCTCTTGAGCGCACGTCTGCCCTTTTACTGCAACAACTTTCTCACTATTATAATTTACTATTACAGTTGTATTTATTTGCATTCATACACTTATTGTATTTATGCACTCCTTACCTCCTCATACCTCTTGAAAACAAAAGTATAACAACCCTTCTTACTTACGCACACATATACGCACACGTATATGCATATGATGAAATGTTAATTATGCTTATTTCTAACATTTATAGAATAGATATTCTTTAAACATACTTTATAGTCTTTGTCATATTATGAACTATGTAATATGATATTAAATTATTTCCAAAATAACAAAACTAATTTTGAATTAAATATTTATCGATTAAAAAATCATTGCTAATGTCTAGATACACGTAAAATAGAATATATATATGTAAAAATATGATTTTTCCTAATTTATATTCAACTACATTGAAATATTTGATATACATTTGTTACTACGTTGAATATATGCACAATATACACGTAGATAAAGGTACGAATTAATTTAAAATTTTTTAATTAATTTTTATTATTTATCGATCGTTTTTGAGGCAAAATGTCTTTCCAGTTGAATATTCTTTTATCATAATGCTAGTACATAATATGTACTTAGATTGCATACACGTGAGCAAATTTGTAACGTAACAATTGCTTACTTCCGGTAGTATGGCTGTCATTTGAAATCAGAGAACGCAAGAGTAGAAAGTGGAGGAAGTGTTCTTTTCGATTCGCTCCTTTTTCATTCTATAGTAAAAAGCGTTGTAAGCATTATGAAATAAAACGGAATTTTATTTTTTAATTAATAGTAATATAATAAAAATAAAGTAAAATAAAACGAATTTATGATTGTATAAGAAATAAGAAAGAGAAATTTAATAAACTAATTTTAATATAGAATTAAATGAATTACATTGTCTATTTTTGTGCCACTGCTTTTACAAAATTTTTAAGGCATTTACTTATATTTTAATACAAACAGACATTAATTTGATGAAAGGTTATGAAACTTACATTGCATGACTATAAGATAATAAATATTCCCATCCTAATCATCTTAACTTTATTATCAATGTAAATAATGTTTGGTTTAAATATAAATATTGTGGATCTATTAATTTAACTTGAAGCTTCTAAAACTGTTTTCTAATATTGTAAAAAAAAGATTACTACTCATAAGAAATAGAAATAGAATTTTCTGAAATAGATTTTTTATCAAACTTGTGCTATTTGCCAGTGCTGTCTAATAATTCAATGAAATATATACAATGTAAATTAATTTGTAGGAAACAATTCTGGAAATTTTGTATTTAAAAATAATTACTATGGCAAAACTTCTTTTTATGAGAAGCTTCTATCTTTTAATGCTTGATGTTAAATAAGTAAGAAATAAATTTTATCAAGATTGAATAAGAAAAATTACTTCAAAATTTACCCAACTATATTATATTATAAATTTCTAGACTTAAATTTGATATTTAACTTTTTCTTCTTTCTTGTATCATTTTCATACAAAATGCAATGTATTTCATAGAATAATCATTTTATTTCACATAAGAAAAGGTTATGTTAACATTTACATATAAAGCTTTATATCTTAAAATAAACAATTCTTACAATTATGATGTTTACAATATAATTATAATTCTAAGAATAAAAGGAAGAAAAAAGATTGTAAGATTTTTTGTAGTTATGTTTGTATTAACTTGCAATATTTTAAAAATATATTCAATACTACATTATCTAAAGATAATAAGTTATAGATATATTTTCTTTATCTTATCTATAAGTACAAACAATTGGTAAATGTTCTTTATTATGTGTATTATATACAAGAAGATTTTTTAGCAATCATTAAATGCACTTATTTATCAAATAATTTTTGGACTTGTTCAATGTATATGGTACAAGAGATAATCAAGAAAGGCAAACAATTAAATTCAAATTGTATATTCTGTCATAAAATTAGTATAGCTATATACTATCAATATATTTAATATAGCTATAAATGTGATTTTTTAATAGAAAGAGTGACTAAAGAATTTACAACATTTTTCATTTCAATTTTTAGTTACAAACAAATCAAATATATTAAAAACAAATAATTATTTGTCTAAAAATTTGTTCCACAATTTTCATTCATTTGTGTACAAAGAATCACTTATATTTTGGAGTATAATGAAAATATGTGCCAATTTGATTTAATCAACTTTAAAATGCAAATTTTTTAAATATTATGGATCAATTCAGCAAATTTGCCTTTTTATATAAAATCACTTCTCCCTTAGTTGTACTACCATATATATAATACAAAGTATGAAAATACTATAGTATCTAACAGACAACCAA